>ML834101.1:36885-75955 GCA_009831015.1 Picea engelmannii | reverse complement strand
TGTGGATGTCTCTTACTGTATATGATATTTGTGCTTTACTTGTGGGGAAGAATACAGTTGGGGAAACTCTCAGGTATTCCTTGCCTCTGGTTTCTTGTTTTGGGTCTCTTCCTTAAGCGTATCACTAATCCTTACCTATGGGTTATATGGACATTATTCCTGTCATTTAAGTTATTAGTCTTCATGCCAATTGTGCCCACGTCCTTGTAATACCTCTGTGAATACAAATGTGAAGTTTTGTAGAAGTATTAAGCTTCTCATTCTCCTTTTGGCTAAACCTTCATTTTGGTCAGCTCGTCCCCCTCACCGCATTACTCTTCATTGTTATGCATTGAATCTTGTGTATTGGAAATTATTGTGGAGGTGGCCAACCCAACATTTAATAAAGGCATTGTTCATGCTCGTTTTTTGTCATGGGTTTAGTTGATTATTTGATGTACAAAGATGGAAAGAATGTTAAGCCCACTAATTTTTTTGGTAATACAGTCTGTCCTGTGGAGATACTCGCACGATGACAACATTGCAAAATCATTGTTTAAGGGATATGATCTACTGTGTGTGCGATTTTGTATGAAAGGAATATCTTTGTGGATGAATTACATATGCGTTGAGTGAAGTTTTGTGAACCAGGATGAAAGGAATTTTAGGAGTGTTGTTATTTGAAGTTTCAATTTTGAATCATGCTATACAAAGGGATCCCTTTTGGGGCCACTTCGTGGAACCCTATGGTGATTTAAAATATATTGGTGATTATATCATCGACCACAATCTGTCTTTTCCTCGACTGTTTATTGTGTTGGATGTGATTATTACAATGGTGTTCACTCTTCGAGTCTATTATATACACGCAGTATTATTATTGTTAAATAATTATTGGGCAACAAAATATAAATTGGTTGTTGTGCAAAGAAATTTCTAAGGCAAATGAGCAACCTTGAAAAGAAACACCAGTTTTGGGTTGTTTTTTTGGGGAAACAGGATGTTGTTCAGTTTTGAAATAGTAAGACGCGGTGATTGTTAATTAATGGTGAAGATGACATTGTTTGATATATTAATAGAACAATACCAATGATAGTCCTTCCCATTATACCATTTTACGCAAAATACAGTCCCATCATTATCCGAATTGCATTTTCACTACCTATTTTGTTGTTACTCATTTTTAAGGAAAGGTCTATATGGAAATAAAAGAAATGAAGTGGCAGTGATTGATGATTGGTATTCTGAGATATGTTTAGATACACATTTGATTGTTTTTGTTGATTTCTTGAACAATATTCGTAAATATTTCCCCCTACATGATATCACTTTATGCTAAATACAAGCCCTCCATACTCCCAATGACCTTATCAATTCTCTGTTCATGTGAAAATTAATAAATGTATTTTTTTTATGGATGGATTACATGTGTCATGTAGTAAATAATAGAGCCAAATCTTGATTTATTTAAGTAGAGTTTCATGTATGGGTTATTAAGAACTTTTCATGACTGGTTAAATATTTCTACAAGATGATTTTTTTTAGCAGGGGCAGTAATGGATGAAATAATAGAGCCAAAGGTAACTGGCAGCAAGGTTATAGAAGGCCTCAATTTTCTATTCACTTTGATGTTGATATGCAAGAGTTGAACCAACTCTTTCAAGATGGGTTTTTCAATTTGGTTGGCCATGGTATATTGCATCCCCGACCTAACAAACCCCCATTTCAACCTCCACAAAATTTTCCCGGCATTCATGTTCCTCCACATGTGTCATTGCAGCCCGAAGTTACCACTAATGACGGTTGATAAGAAATTTTCCACCAACATGTCTCTCATCACCGTGGTTTTCCTACTATGTCATTTCCTTTACCACTACCTGTTAATCCCAATGCTCAAATTTCCCATGTTGTTTCGTCAGTACAGTTCTCGCACGCCAACAAAAGATTAAAAACTGATATCCCACAACCTGTGCAAGACAAAAGAAAAGAAATGGCCTCCCCCTCCAGTCCATCCATAGAGTCTTCTAAATTTATGTCTTCATGTCTCCACCTAAAAGATGACTGCTCCCATGTGATCAACAAAATACATCCCCAAGGGTCTAACCAACCAAGGGCTACCCCAGAAAAGTCAAGCGAAGACAACAATGAGAAGAGGAAATATGCCTCACAAAGTGGAAAATATGGATTTTAAATGATTGTTTATCATATTCAGTAATGGAGACAACGTTTAATGATTTTCAACATATTTTGAACAACAAGCTTTATTTTGGATATTTTCATGGACAAGATGGACACATTATTTTTTGGGATATGATCTTAAATTTTGTTGATATTTAAATATTCGATTTAAATGATATCCATGGGAGCTACAAGGGTGTTATATGATCCAAATGATAAATTTTGTATTTTATATTTAATGATTTGCAAAGAAAATGATGGGAGTCACAAGGTCCCACCTATTTAGTTATTATTAATTAGACCCTTATTTATATATTATTATTAATTATTTTTTCCCAGACTAATTAGTTAAGTTAATTTGACTTAACTAAAGAAAGTAGTTGAACTACCCCAACTTATTGAGAAAGAATAAAGGTTCAATGAAAGGAAGAGGCAAGGGGAGAATGGAAGGAGAACCATAACACTAAGGTTTTCTCTCTAGTTAGTGAGATAGCTTTAGTTTTCATTCATTTCTGACTTTACTTGAAAGCCTAATTATCTTATTGACAACATGGTCTTATTGAAGGCATCAGGATTCAAACCTGAATCATACCATTCAACAACTTGTTTTAAAGGTGTTTGATTTATCTTCTAGTCTGTGTATTCGTGTTGGTTTATGAATTAATTTTCATGGCTGATAAATAATATCTTGCAGAGTCAAGTGGCAACATTTTGTGGCAAGTTGATCCAGATCATTAGTTTCATTTTTATTTTACTGTTAGGGTCTTTTTGTATGGTGCCCATCGGAGACTTCTAAATTTGACTTTGGTCCATACCCTCGTGGGGGTTTGTAAAAGAGAAATACAGTTTCTTATCTCAGAATGAAATGAAATCATATTATTGTTCTGTCTCATACTTGTGTTTTCATGACTTGGTTCTTCCTTTTTCTTTTGTCTCCATGTTTACTTTATTGAAAAAACTGTATACATTCATGTGGCTTTGTTTAAATTTTATTTTTATATTGCAACATAAACAAATCATAAAATCATCCTTGATCCTTTGTAATTAATACTTGTGGATTGAGTGAATGTCTTGAGGTTATAAACCTTGGGTGACATTCCAAACTATCTTGTCTTAGTCAGGATCTGAAAATGATTGAGTGAGGTACTCCATACCTTTTCCTCAACACACCTCATGTAGGTCGCTAAACACGTACTTGTCCAGATATTTGCGCGGTGTTATTTTTGGTTTTTTTTTTTGTCCTTCTGCGCAAACTCAAGATCCTTTGTTTTCAACCATCTTTCAATATCTTCCTTCGTTGGATTCCACCGTCTGAACATTCCTTTTTATATCGTCATTCTTTTCGTGATTCTTTCATGGATCCCACTCACTCAATCCCATGCAGTTTGTCCCAGAAACAGAACCATTTGTTGGTTGTTACTCTCTCTTCCTATTCTAACCACTCCTGGGTCTGACCTAGGTTCAGATCTAAACAAGCTTCCAAAAAATCCCTCTAAAACTATCGGCCCCTCTGGTAAACCAGAAGGCAACGCAACACACATAGTGTATTGCGCAGTCTCACCTGAGATAGTTCTATGGGTGACTGCAATGATCAGATGCTTGCAATCTAGAAAAGTGTGGGGATTTGGAATTGTACTTTGTGATCTTCATTCGTTTACTATATCATCCATCTATATTAAATAATTTGTCATTCTTTATTCATGCATGTAAATCAATAGATCTAACTGCTTCATCAAGACATTCATCTAAGATTTAACCATTGACACAAAGACATAAACAACAAGCATTTCACATAACACATGATCTACAGTGGTTCACCCCCTCTTGGGCTACGTCCACAAAGATTTGGTTGCTTAAGCTCTTTTATTATGGTTCTGCAATATATAGCGTCGTGTGAACTATAGTTTCTGATCTTACAATCGCAACAGGTTCCACGACCCCTATGAGGCTGACTAGATCGCACCAGGATCCTCAACCTGCAATCTAACCCTCGAGATCAAGTTTCTTGACTCTCCTACAACTCAACAACTTACAAAATTGGTTTCATATCTTACATTAGTTTCTTTCTTCGAACCTTACAAGACTTCAGAACAAAAACCACACCGACCTAGACCTCCTAGGTCTTTATTTATACTACATTACCAGCTTGACAATTGTTACACTTGCTTACCAAAACCCTAACCCTAGACTAGTTAGGTCTGCATGCATGTGATCCTTGCATGCTTTCCTCCTTTGCATGCAGATTTACCTTACATGTGATTCTTTTCCTGCCACATGCACATTTCCAAAGTTAGGTATTTCCCTACCAAAACTGGGTTTCTCCTCAAAATATGCATGTTCCCAACACTTCCAAAATAGATTTTCTCCCAAAATGTAATACTTTACAGTCTTAAGTTTAATACACCCAGCCTTGGTTTTGTCCCATGTTTGTGAGCAACTTAAGTTGTGTAGGTAAAATAAGGTATCCTTATACCAATCAAAATGAGAAAATTTAGGGCTCACCCTCAAGGATGGTTCTTGTGTTTTATCCCCTTTAGGTTTTTTTTCTACCATGTTTTTTAACATTACAGTCATGCCTAGAGATACACAATTAGACTCAGCTAGGGTTTTGACTAGCCCTTGTTCCTTTACCAGTTTTGTGGGCTTAATCTCCACATCATAGTATCGAATTTTGGAGATTCATTTAACCTTTCTTCCCTCACTATCAGGTTGTGTGAGAATGTCTTTTATATCATTGGTGGGTACATAATCCAATATCTTAGCGTGCAATATGTAATCTCTAAACAATTTCAATGCTTTGACCAGGGCATAAGCTTGTTTCTCCAGGATATTGTATCTCAAATCAACATACCTTGGGGCCTTTATAAAAAAGGCTATGGGATCCTCCTAATCCTCCTCCTTTTTTTGCAACAACACAACATCTATTGTATGTTCTGAGGAAAAAGAGAAAATGAGGAACTCCTTATCATAGTTTGGGCTAACCAAAAATGGAGACTCTCCTAATGCCTCTTTGATCTTTTGAAAAGAATCTTTAGCTTGTAATCCACTTGACTTCGTGATCCTTTTGAAAAGACACTTTCAACAAAATTTGGGATAAACCCTCTTAGAAAATTGATCTTGCCCAGGAAAGATTGTACTTCTTTATTTTTTCTAGGCAAAGAATTTGTTTAATTTCCTCCACACTTTCTGAATCTATATTCACTCCTTCCTTGGATACTATTTGGCCCAAAAGTTTTCCTTCTTTCATACAAAAATAGGACTTTTTGGGATTTGAGGACAAGATAATTTCTTGCATTTCACAAAGGCATACCTTAAATTCTTGATGTGATCTTCATTTGTCTTTGAGAATACGATAATTTCATCTAGGTATATAACATTGAATTTGTCCTTCTCTCCAACAAACATTATGTCCATATCTCTTTGAAAATTTGCTCATGCATTTATTAGACCAAATGGCATTTTATCATACATGAAAGTCTCCCAAGGTGTTTTGAAGGTTGTCTTCTCTCTATCTTCTAGGTTCATTTCCACTTGGTTATATCCTGAGAAACCATCCATCATGGAAATTCTATTTTCTCCCACTACCTTCTGCAATATATGATCCATCTTGGGAAAGGGGTAGTTATATTTCAATGAGCATTTATTTAAGTTCCTGAAATCCACACAGATCCTTATTTCTCCACTCTTTTTTTATCACTGGAACCAAATTTTCCACCCATTCAGAGTACCTGAGGGGAATTATAATATGGGCATCTAGTAATTTTCTCACTTCTTTCTCTATAGTAGGAAACATAAGAGGGTTTACTTGCCTTAGTTTCTTCCTGAAAGGTTTAGTACTAGGGTTGAGGGGTATTCTATGTTGTATGATGTTGTTACCATAAGTATTCAATTTCTCATACTTCTAAGCAAAAACATCCATGTATTGTTTGAACAAATGTAACTGTTTTTTCTTATGATCAATAGGGATATCTTTCGAAAAATTAATGTATTTAGGCTCCTTTTCCCCCCCTATATTATTGTCCTCAATGTTGTCATCCTTGGGGAGGAAATTTGGATTAACATGTACATCATTCCTATCAAACAATTGTTCCAATTATTATTTAGATGCATGACCTTATTTTCAGCCATATAACTATTGAATTTGGGGATTTCTTCGGTTTCTTCCCCAATCATTTGTTTAGTCTCTTCTTCATCATCTAAATCAATGTGAATGTTTGCAAACTCATCTATCACCTCCATGAATTTTTTGATTTGTCGGTTATCTTAATCTTTTTTCCAGTATTTGATATTGCCAAGGATGGATGGTCTATATCACATCTCAATTTCATACTTAACTTGGGGAATAGCTAGTGGTTTGAAGGTACTAGATGCTACTTCTAAAGAATTAGCCCGATGATTAAATTCTCTTAAGATAGAAGAAATATTGAAAGATTCATAAAAATTATCAATCATGTCCCATACTTGACTCCTGTATGACCTCATTCTGGGGTGACTTGTTTTCTATACACCCTTGATTTACTGCACCACTAGCTCTGAATCTGTAAATGCCACCAACTTGGTAATTTTCATTTTTCTTACTTCCTCAAAGCCTAAAATCAAGGCTTCATATTCAACCACATTATTCGTGGCCTCAAACTCTATTTTTTAAGACAAATGGATTTATTTTCTAGTGGGAGAAATGAGAACTACACCAGCCCCCACCTCTTCTTTCGAATATGCCCCACCAATCTTTTTTTTCCATATACCATCTACCTCTTTAATAGATCTCAAGAGAGGATCAACATGCACAAAGGATTCACTATACTCTTCATTTATTGTAAGGATACAACAACCAATATCTTCATCAACACCATAAATGGGATGGTTTCTAGGGTTGTTCGGATCACTAAACACATAGGAAAACTTTGTCTTCTTGTATAATCATATGTTCTCCCCTCCAAAAATTGGTATAGTGGAATAGGCCATATCCATATGCATAGTACCTCCCAACTTACCTACCCATGTTCTTGATTGCAACATACCATAATTACCAAGAATATCATCCACCACAACATCCATCATAATGCTTTTAACAAGAAACTGAGCTAAGGTGACCACCATGTCTTTGATCAGACGATCACACTTCACTTTCCTAAAATCAAAATAATACATGTCATGATATGGCATGGTTATCTCCAACCCAAATTTTCCATGACTAATTTGGGCATAATATTATGTGATGCTCCAGAATCAAGCATATAGTTGTGCAACATTTTATCATGGATATTTAAGGTCACATAAAAGGGAGCAACACATTCTTCCTTCTCTTCTATGTGAGGACCAAAAACAATGGTAGGGAACTCATCTTGCACATTCAACGTATCAGGAGAGTTTGTGGGCTCCTTTCCTTGCATGAATTTCTCAATTCATTTATGATATGAAGGGTTCTTGGATAATTACACCAAATTTACAGGGATCTTTATTTTAGACAATTCACTCTCAATGTTGAAAGGTGGAACTAATTCCTCAAATTCTTTAGAATCTTTTTATCTTTTCAAGTTTTCTAGAACCTCATTTACCTTAGGAATGTTTGGAACTTATTTGGCTTGATCTTTGGGCTAACTTGAACTAGGATTCTTAGGATGACGCTGACTATTTGGTACAAATTATTTTTGTCTAGGCCGAATATCATACTTCATGCATATCTACCTACAATGCATTAGAAAACATTATGCACTGAACTGAGGATAAAGCTTCTTGGTTTGGTTCATTTTTAGGAAGTTGTTTCCTAGGATTTAGAGAGATTTCATAGTCATTTTGAGTTAGATGTATGGAATTATTCTCATCCTAGATCAGGTGGAATTCTTGTGTGTATTCAACATATTCTTCATCCATTACTTCCTAAACAAGGTTGATGTCATTATTATATTTGACATGAGGTTGGATGGTTTGTTCTTCATTTCTTCTTTCCCTTCTCATCAGCTGTGGATTAAAAGGTCTTTTGAACTGATTAGGGTTTCTCATGCCTCTTTCTTGAGGAGATTTATTTACATTATGTTTTTCAATATCAAATATAAACATATTGTTTGTTAAGTTCCTGATCAATATGTACATTTCTTCAATCCTTTCTTCTTGGGAATCTTTATTTGGATTAGAGGTACCATAGTCTTCTCTAGCCTTTTTCCTTTCTACTTGATCCAGATTTTGTTTCATTTTTCCAGATGCAATCATGTTTCCTTCAATGTATATTGCATCATATTTCATTACAAATAAAGTTGGCGATCTCCTTTCCCTCAACGCCATGGAAAAATCAACATCGAATGCCCCAACATATGTAACTTTGGTTGCTAGTTGTGAAGGTTTTATATCTCTAGGTATTTTGTTATACAAATGTTTTAATCTTCTATTGAAGTCCACAACAAATTCATTATATCTCTTCTTGAGTGATCCAAATTCAATTGGGTAATATAAATTATCCCTTTTTTCACTCCATTGTCTCATAAAAGCATATTCTAGAGCCTACCGACTATGAATTGAAGCAACAGGTATCTCCCTAAACCATTTTTTGATGTCTCCCTCCAAATTTTGGACAAATAGCCTCATGAAGACATCATCATGCTATACAGAAAGTTTGTTAGTAAAGTCTTGGAAGGCACCCATGTGTTCTTCAATAGAATGGGTTTTGTCTCCATCATATTTTGGTAGAAGTTTCAAGTAATTCTCGAGGAGGACATGCACATTTATAGGAAAATTCAATGGGCCATATTTGGAAGTGACCCAAGAGTTTAAATGTGGTGGTGGAGGAGGTTGATTTCCCTCATCTCTTCCTCCACCTAAGACAACCATGAAATTTTGCAAAATGAGGTTATTGGCTTCAAAAGACAGAGGATTAACAAGATTTTTCAAGAAGGGTCAAAGGGAAGAACTTACTTCTTGAAATAATTATAAAGTGGAATATTTGATATCTATCAAAGGTTATGGAAGAAACTTTGAAGCAAAATGTGAATCCACAGGTATATCAATTAGATCTACAGATTCATTAATTCTATGAAAAACAGAAGGAGATGTTTCTATATAAGGGTTACCTGAAGAGGAATAGATCTAGCGTTCTCTAATATTCCTTTAGGTCACGAGATATTTTGGATTTGAGTACACTAGAATCTGAGTATGATTGGGGTTACATCTGGTAGATGCCAAGTTTTCCTTCTATGGATTCGCCAGGTGAAATGTTGACAAAAAGATGTTTGAGGCTTGTTCACCATCAAAGATCAAAACTCACAATGTCATATCCCATTGAAAAATATCTTCAAATTCTATCCCCCCCAAAAATGCCATTTCGAATGTTATCCCTCGATATGTTCCAAGATTCTATTGGAATAGTGTCGAGGCACCCCAAGGGGTAAAATTCAAGATGAGTCTTAAATCCATATTTGCAATAAGGTAAATGTTGTACAAATTTTGTTAGGTCTCTCTCTCTCTCTCTCTCTCTCTCTCTCTCTTAAAACTCTTGGCCCTCAATTACTATTAGCTCAGATGATAAAAACTCTCAACTCCAAGAGACATATGTCCATGAGTGTTTTAAACAATTAAGATTTCAAGGTGAGTGAAATGGTGAATTGGAAGAAAAAAAAGATAAAGATACAAGGAAATGATGAGAATGAATCTTGTAGCTTATGGAAAAAGAATAATGTGTTGAGCAATTAAGAATTCAGTAGTTCTAACAAATGTATATATATTAGTGAAAACCTGCTTCAAACAACTATACATCCTCATACATTCAAATACATGGAGGTACCTTATGTTTATCATTTAAATGCATGAATAAATGACAAGAAATGGTCATTTGTTAAGAGGAAATCATTTTTAATCCATGACTAGACATCATACAGTGACACTGAATATGGTGCATAATATGTTGCTTGAGATTTTATTAATCAGATCTGATACAATAAGCCAAAATGGGAGAGGTGGATTTACAAGAACACAGACACAAAAATCAGAAGATTTACAAACTGAAACATAATGTAGGGGATGAATCTCTTGGTGCCTATTTCCTTCACCACATATATATTCTTGAGGTTTGTTGATCCAACAAATTTGAGTATAAGACACTCTTAAATCCCCCAAAGTTTCGAACCTTTCAATGAATTCCTTATCCTTTTTCATACATGCCTTAAGTATGAGAAAACTATTTGTTGTATCCAATATTGCTTCTTGATATTGGATTTGGTTTGTTGATTAATTTTTATTGGGTAAAAACTATTTTTACCACCAGAGTTAAAATTTGTTGATGTGTCATGAAGAGTGCATCCTTTTTCCAATTGAGATTTTGTATGAATTATTCTAAACAAACCAATTGAATCTGACTAATGTACTGAAAATTTTAAACCTTTGAACAATTGAATTCCTTGGATGGTTGGAAGAGTTTATAGTCATTTCCTCTCATCCACCACCACTCAATGATGCAAAGAACAATCATCCAAACCTTTGAATCCTATGCCTCAAGATTTTGCGGGGCATTGGTTGGATTGTGCAATTTCACCTTAGGATGGACTACATGATGTCCCGCTACTCTTATATCCAAGTTAGTGTGAGAAGAAAGGGACATTCCCATCCTTTACAAAGATAGGGGAAAATCCTCACACATTTGTGGTCAAGATGACTAATTGGTTTTTCCTAAGGGAAGAGTCTGTGCAAGTGGGTCATCTTCTATGACACTTGGCATCTGAGTACCTCACCTTTAGAAGTTGAACTACTCACAAATTGTTTTTTTATGTTCATGAGGATTTCTCTTATAAGGGCTTGACACATACTTGCAGAGGCTATTGATGGGGTGGAACGATTTTCTACACATGACAACGATATCCTGAAATTTGCAGCTTGCTTGGGTGTGTGTTTATGTCTAATTATGTTGTCTCATCCATCAGTTTATTTGGCATGCCATATTATAAACCGCAACTTGTCTTAAAACCCCTTCTTTGTGATTTTTGTGGCCACGCGTCACCTTCCCTTTGGCTCGATCCTTTGAAAATTTGGGAAGAGTGCGAAATTTTGAGTAACGTCATTGATGATGTCAGCATTGTCCCATGGACATGTGGCGGATCTATATTGGTCCATGTTGGTGCTTATATGACAAGGGAATATGCTACATGTCACTGATCTTGATGTGTTATTTCATGTCCACAATGGGTCCCCTTTGTAAATGTGGAGGCTTCAGATTTTCTATGACGAGTGCCTTGCTGGCATGCCACCCCGTCACTGGTCTTTTGGAGTATCCTTGGTGGAAAGCTGAGTCGGATCCACATTATGTTCAGTTGGAATATATGTGTATTATTTTTATTGGGGTTGATAGGTGGTTTGGTGAAACCACAATACCATTGTTGCAACCCAGTGAAGGTGGTTTCTCCTTCCATTCTCCTGTCACGAGACACCATTCTTTGTGTGACACGTGCCCCTTGAAACCATCATTGCACCGCTTAGGATTATTAAATATCATGCATTTTCATGGTGTGACATTGATCGTAAGCCATTGGAATTCCTTTCTTGTATTTGTCTGATGATCGAGACCCACACATTTGCTAGTGCTTGGTTCATAGGCCCCAGTGCCACAGTAATCTATCTTTTGTCTTTAGATAAGAGCCCAAGCACTTATATCCTACCTTGAGTGCCTAGGGAATTCCATTTTCCCCATTTATTTCATTTTCACCCAAAATAACTTGATCCTTTCTGCGCAGAAGCTCTGTAGGCTCACCCTTTGTCCTTGATTTGTTCAACCTTTACCTTATAACCTCGGTAAATATTCATATAAGTGACAAGGTCAAATATTGTACTAACATATATATTAGTTTGGAAAGGGGGAAAATACATGATTCTCCAACTTTCTACTTTACTTTATCTACCATGGGTTGAGGTATGATGGTTGGGTGTGGGAGTGACTAGGGTTTTCTTGATCTAGTGATTCCTAAGGTTCTACCTCCCTACAAATATTCCATGTGATGACATAATTGATTATTCATAGGACCCATTGGCATAGGCTCATATTTTTTATGATGTTCCTATTTATTGGGCAAGGCAGGTGATATCCTATATATCACAGTCACAGGCCTTATCACATGGTGAGGATTGCAGACAAGTGACATGGCATATGGCCAATGTTGGAATATTAGTGAATCAGACAATATTGATAGTCTAAAAGGATGGTGGAATTAAAAGCATTCACAATGCACCTTTATTATCCTTTGGTTTTAGTAAACACAATGTATATTAGTATCTTGCTTTGGTTTTCCATTCAAAGAGGAAATCACCATTTTGAATATATATGCAGAGTATGCAGACCATGTAGCCCACTAGGATAAAATATTTTCCATGAACATCCTCAAGAAAAAACATATTATTCTTGAAGAAGATTTGAATTTTTCATTAGGGAGGGTGTAAGTATAGGACACTATTGTGGTCCCAAATTCTCTTTCAAAGTATTTTGTGAGGAAGTTGGAGGATTTGATTTTGTATGAAAACAACTAGTAAAGTTGATCCCCACATGGTGAAATGTGAGAATTGGTGAAGGGAGAATCAAAAAATGAATTGATAGGCTATTGTTAAGTGATTCTTTTGATAGCGATTTGATCAGAACCAGGAAATGGATTGGGTTGGGTGGTGAATCTGATCACTCACACGTATTTCTAAAAATTGGAGGCCTAGGGAAGAAGCCAACTAGCCCTTTCAAATTTAACTCAAATTTCCTTGTGGATGAAGAGTATGTTAAGATTATGAAAGAGGCATGGATATCCTATGATGATTCTTCATTAGGATTAGTTGCATTGCGATTTGAGAGGAATCTAAGAAAAATAAAGCAATTATTTGTTGGATGGTCTCACCAAATGTTTTTGAAGGATGACCATGACTTATTACACGTGGAAGTTATGTTGGAAGAGTTCCATCAAAGGAAGCATGCATATTTTCTAGATGAGGGGTATAAAATTGAGGTAAATGTTTTGGAACAAAAGAGATGTAGTCTTTTGGAATCCAAGGAATTAACATGGAGGATCAAAGAATAACATTGGGGTTGAGAAATGGAGATGACAATATGATGTTTTTCATAAATATGCAAATAAAGGAAATAATGTCAATATTATATGAAAAATGCCAAGGATGGATGGGTCTATAGCATGCTAATTCGAAGAAATTTCTCAATTGGGTATGGAACATTTCCAAAAAAATTATAAAGAGGAGAACCAAGTGACTATTTCCAAAGTGGTGAAAATGACATCTTTTCCCCCAATTTTTCTAACTAAAGAAGACAATCATATGTTGTCAAAAATATTTCAAAGGATGAACTTAAACTAGTCATGCACAATTTCTAGAAGGACAAGAACATTGGGATATATGGTTGGCCCATATAGTTGTTCTTGGGGTTTAGTGAAATAATTGAAGAGGACTTGATGAGGTTGATAAATTAGTCCAAAACATCTAGGCGGGTTTTAGTTGCATTTAACACCACTTTCATAGTGTTAATACCAAAGTTTGATAATCTAGATTCTTTTGACTTGTACATGCCTATTTATTTATTTAATTGTATTTGTAATTATTGCAAAGGTAAATTCAATGAGAGTCAAGATGTTATTATCATAATCCATCTCTAGTAAGCAATTTGGATTTTTTATTTGGTAGGAAGATAATTGAAGCAATGGGGGTATCCTAGGAGGAACTACACTCAATAAAAACTAAGAAACTACCTTCTATGGTGATCAAGTTATATTTATCCAAAATTTATGAAAGTATAAGTTGGATGTATTTAAAGATGATGTCGATCCACTTAGGGTTTGACCTCCACTTTGTAAACTGGGTTGTGTGTTGTGTGACCTCCTTTTCTTTTGAAACTTTACTAAATGGGTTAGACTTGAAGTTATTTAGGTCGGGGAGAGGGCTTAGACATGGGTATATACTCTCACCATTGCTATTTATTATTGTTTCTAAAGGATTGAGCAGAGAAATCAATGATGCAAAAATAACCAGGGCATTGAAAGGCATCAAAATTGGGGGATTAATTTTTTTGTCACAGATCTTCTTTGTTGATGACATTCTCTTATTCAATCATGGCTCAAGGAGCGATGTAATGAATCTCAAAGAAATTTTAAATGTGTATTTCACTATTGCAGGTATGTTGGTAAATTTCCAGGAATCAACATTATCACTCTCTTGTTTAGATGATGATGATGATGCTAGATTTATAGCTCAACTATTTTCATATCAAGAGTTTGATTTTTAGGAGGGGCTGAAATACTTAGGTTTTGACCTGAAGCCAAATGATTATGGTAAGAGGGAAAGGCGTTGGCTTATAGACAAGGTTGAAAAGAGATTGTTTGTTTGGTATAATCAATGACTTTCTCAAGGAGGTAGACTCATATTAATAAAATATGGCTTGGAGGATATGCATATATATTGGATGTCATTAGTGTTTGTTCCTAAGGGGGTTTTGCAAAAGAGAAGGAAATTAAGTTATAGTTTTTTATGGTCTAGGTCTAGGGAGAAAAAATGAATTGCATTAGAAAACTGGCAATTTATTATTTTTTCAAAGATATGGGATGGTGGGGATTGAGGAATATACACTCTTTTAGAAAGGCTTTGGTTGTGAAATGTGTCTAGCACTTAATTGGAGGCAAGGGACTATGGTATCAAATTATTAATAAAAAAATACATATCCCTAGACTTCGTGGAAGAGTGGATAATGTCTCCTAACAAAAAGTGGCATAATTATTTAGTGATTTAGAAGGCTATAAATATAGCATTCACAATAATTGGTCAATGGCTATTATGTAGGATAGGGAATGGGATGAGATTGAGGATTTCCACAAATCCTTGGGTTGGTTGTGGTGAAGGTTTTGAATTGTCTGGGGATTTGATATAGGTTCTTCATAGGAAGGGTCTATTCTATCTACATTAGGTAGAATATATAGAATTAACCACAATTCAAAGGAAATAATGGAAATGAGTTGAAATTATAGGTTTGGAAGGGAGAGATGATAAAGAATGTGAAAGATACATTCACACTCTTATATCTAGTCATGCTATAATTAGGGATGTTGAAGATTATCACGTTTTTGGGAAAATCCCTACAAGAGGGTTTTATACTCCGAAATTAGGTTATCAGACCATTTGTGTAGTTGAATGTAGGGAGGAATAGGATTAGTAGTGGAGAGTAATATGGAAATTTAAATTCCCTTTGAAGACCCTTGAATAATAAATCTCTTATTGAGGAAAAGTTACAAAAAAGAGGCATCCATGACCTAGGTTGGTGGATAATTTGTAAGGAATGCAATGAGACCATTGATAACTTACTAATAACTTGTTCATGTTCAAAGTAGGTTTGGAAGGAATTAGAGAGATTAATTGGTGTAAGGGAGATATGGGGTGGAAATAAAATTGATGAGGGATTAGACAAGTGGTGTAATAATTCCATTGTTAAAAAATTCCAAGCTTTTCCTTTGATATTTTCTTAGGGAATTTGGTTAGCATGCAACTCACAAAATTTTGAAGGTAGAATGATTCCTCCTATCCAATGTGTTGTTCAAAGTATGCCCATTCTAGATGGATTTTCATAGGTTACAAATTTCAAACCACAAGGATAGGTAATTGAGGAACATATGGATAAGAGTGGTTCTTGGGCTTATTTCGATAAGACTTGTCAAGGGGATCCTATAAAACCCTTTGGCTCCCACCGTGCATGCATGATCCCTTGGTAGGTTTGTGAATGATTTTGGTTGATGAATTTTAGGAGGATACGACAAAGAGAACATCTTACAAGCACGGGCAGGAGTGCCTTGGGCGTGTAGACCCAAGGAGGCACATGCCCCACTTTCCTTGCGATGGGCGTCATGAGGTTATAGTGAGAGACAATAAATTGGGTTGCACAAAAGCATGGATGGGGATGCCTTAGATAGGAAAGAGGGAGAGTTCGACTCGTACACAAGGCAATAGACCCATATGCCTAGAAAACATGAGGTACATTGATGGTTCAACATGACCCCTTGGCACGTCTTACGACAAGTTGGAGTCAACTCAGTCACCAAAATACTTGATGGTTTAGACAAATGTTACGGTTCATAATGAGGTGAGATCATATACATAAATAAGGCGTGGACGAGCTAGAGGCATAAAACAAGAATTGATCAAGAGAAAGCATGAGAGATCGGTGAAGTGACCAAGAGACAAATAAACTAAATGTTGAGGTAGGATTGGGAGTGACTCGGTTGGCACACATAAGGCTAATCATAGGTCGATGGTGAAGTATTTTAGGTGAGTTAGGATAAATCGCTTGGTGCACTTGGGGTGGACCATAGGTCATTGGGAGAAGGTGCAATGGTGAATTCTATGGCGAACAATGGATAGATCAGTTTGATAGGAAGAGAGAACATAAGTGTGTTTGGGTGTAGGAAAGCCACATGACTTGGCCCAAGGCATTGTATCTTATGTAAAGTGAGTTGTGATCTCTTCTATTTGTATCTCTTGTAAGCATACTTGCATATAGGTATTGGAGATATTACACACTCACCTAGTATTTATTTTCATATGTTCATTAGTATATGTTAAGGGTATTTGTTGTTCTAAGATATTCTCCCCTAGATTAGGGCACCACATCCTCTTCAGTCATTACTTATTTGTACGTTAGTTAGACAAGTGGAGTCAAGTCTCACATGGAAACTTCGGTATTATCACCAAGTGTTGCATGATCACCTTGGAATAATCACCAAGAGGGTGCACTTCACATGCATCAAGCTAGGAGAGTGCTACACACGTGCATGCATGAGGTTATCTCCACTCCACTTGTATGAGCTAGTTAATTAATGTCTGCATGGCCAGTTGACTAGGACTAGGTGGAAGTTCACTCAAGCTTTTGCTAGCGTATGTTCACATCTCTTTAGAAGACTACTATGAGACATTAGTTTGTGGATGTAGCTTATATATATTGTAAATTATTCACCCTTTGAGTGTAGATTAGTGTGGAGTACAATTCTTTCATTATTTCTCTCTAATTCTTCTCTTCCTCTCTCAACTTTGCAAGTTTCATGTTCATTGTTGTTAACTAGATTATCTGTGCAAGTTTCACTACAATTTCACATGGTATTAGAGTCCACAGGTGCTAGGAACAAGGCACATAAACCATATATTGGAGGTACACAATATTGAAGTAATCTCAAAGAATGGAAGTTCCGTTATCCGCCATTCTTACCCCATAAAATTAATTCATTCAATTGGAAGCCAAATATTCTTATTCTTCTTAGACGGTAGAGGCTTATATCGAATAACTATGGGAACCGAATCAGAGCCCAATTCCACTAATGAGAAACCTCATTTTCTCAACAGATAGGATATGGCTTTCAGACTTATCTACTTGTCTATTTCTCCCGATGGCCAGTGACCCGATTATATCAGATCGACCTTTTCTACAGTTTTAAGTTTAAATAAATTTCTGATCTTTCGATTCCACGATCTCCTGATCGGCCAGTAATATCAGATCAGTTTTCTTTTCATCTTGTTTTAATCCTACGCGAGCAGTTTCGGATCGGCGGTACCAGGTCAGACTTGATCTTATTACTTAGTACCACTACCCTGACTCCTTGATGTCTCGATGACACTAATTCGGGGTTTTGATTACAACATTTCACTTCTGCAATAAGTATTGGATTCCCGGTACTCCAATCTCCCGGTCGCCCGATGATCCTATCACTTGGCAATTCAATAGAACCTGTTTATTATTTATGAAAATAAACCCATACTTTGTTGTTTGACTACAGGGTTTTTTAAGACAAAATTACGTGAAAAGGATAGGTTAAGAAGTAGAAGGATGAGGAAGAGGAAAATGAAAGAAACCCAAACTTACATTTTTCTCTCACACGACATTCAAGACAGGAGAAAGAAACAGTATGGAATGGAGATAAATATATAAATTCATCGAGGAAGGTGACTTCATCTTCCTGTACATGGTGACATCCACTGTCTATGAAGAAGTATCACTCAATAACCTCAGTTTCATCACCATTCGTATGGGCATGGATTTACAATCCATCATTTCGAATCTCTTCAGGATTTCTACTGCATATTTTCCTTGGCTAAGGAAAATCTCGTCCAGTTTCTACCACACCTCTATACCTAAGAAATAATGCAACATACCCAGGTCTTTCATCTCGAACTCTGATGCAAGCTTTCTCTTGCGCTCAACGATGAGATTCTCGTTCCCTGTTAGAAACAAGTCATCCACATATAGCATCAATATCATTGGTCCACTATCCTCAACATTGTAGTAAAGATTGGGATCTTCTTTATTCTTGGTAAAACCCAAGCTCATCAAAAAGCTGTCAATTCTACCGTACCATGCCCTGGATGCTTGTTTCAATCCATATAAGGATTTCTTCAATATGCACACATGTTTATGCCTGTCATGCGTCTCAAATCCTTCATGCGTCTCAAATCCTTGTGGTTTCTCCACGTGCACTTCCTCTTATACTACACCATTCAGAAAAGTTGTCTTCATGTCCATCTGGTACCTTCCATTTCATTACTGTAGCTATCACAAGTATAGCTTTAATGGAAGTGTATCCCACCACAGGAGAAAATGTTTCTTCATAATCTATTCCTCATTTCTAGTAGAACCCACGAGCCACAAATCTTTCCTTGTACTTCTCGATACTGCCATTTGCTGAATGTTTTGTCTTGTAGATCCATTTGGAACTCACAACTGATTTCTCTTTCAGTCTTGGAACCACATCCCAAACATCATTCTTAATGATGGGATGGTATTCTTCAATCATGGCATCCTTCCATACTTTCTTCTCTACAACCTCTTCATAACAGGTAGGCTCAACATCAATGATATCACATAAAAATTCCACGTAACTGGAATATGGTCAAGGTTTCTTTCTTTCTCTGAAAGATCCCTCTAGAGCACCATACTTCTCAGCATCCTGAATAATCTCATGAGCCCAAGTTGGTGTTCTTTTCTTTGTGCTCGTTTATGCAAGTCTTTGTGGTTCTTCCATGTCATGGTCCTTTGGACCATGCTCTTCTAGCACTACATAATTAAGTGCGTATGTATCTGCAACTCTAGGAGCTTCAGGATCCTCATCATGGATCTCATCTGTATGATGTTTCCTCGATCTACTGAAGGTTGCATCCTCATCGAAGGTAACATATTTGCTAATCTCTATATGTCTATAACCAAGGATGTAGACTGTATATGCCTTCGATGTCTCACGATATCCAACAAATATACCCTTATTTCCTGAAGAATCCAACTTTGATATCTAATCTTTGGGAACATGCACATACATTGGACAAAAAAATATCGTTTGGTGGTTGACCTTTGGATTTTCTCCTGAAAACATTTATTTTGGTGTTTTGTTCCCAAGTACACGGTGAGGACTTCTATTCTGCACATATACAATGGTCCAAGATCCTTCTTTCCATAGATGCATAGGTAAGTCTTGATCATGAATCATAGCCTTTACTACCATTATCGTTCGGTCCTTTTTTTCCACTACCCCATTTTGTTGAGGATTGTAGGGAGTAGTGAACTCCCTCTTAATCCCAACTTCTCTATAGAATGCTTTGAAGTCATTTGATGTGAACTCTCCTCCATTATCCGCTAAGTGAAGTGGTTGTCATTGATACACACACATCTGAATGCATGATGTCCAAAAATCATTTTGCTTTGTTGTCACTGCTTGGGAATGGGCTCTTCCTGATGGTCAGTCTGCTCCATGTCTCAAACTGGAGGCTATTTAATATGTTTCTTTCTAAAACTGTAATTGTATCTCCATCTCAGAGCTGACACTGGTGACCTTCTTTCGTGGTAAACTTCTTGGAACACATACATCTCCATGGTAATTGTTATCACATAGAATTACAAGCATCACCAAATATTTTCAGTTTTTTATTTTGAGTCATAGGTTTTCATTAAGTTTTAGGTTTTATGTCCCTTTTCTATAGTCATTTTTCAATTTTTGATGTAAATAAACTAAGGTTAGTTTTGGCTTTGGTCTAAGAGTCATTGGGTTATGCCTTGCTATCATAACAAGTCGGATAAAGCCTTCATGAGTCACATATTCCGAATTCTCCATCATCACCTTGACATGTCACCTCCTCCATGTTGTACATAGAGCCCTCCTTTGTCACCTTTACTCGTTTATATGTCAAATCAATTTTGATATGTACGTTCCCAACTCGCTAGGAGAGTTTGTAGCGCATTCAAAGGTACACCATGCATTCATTTCCATCATTGCATTTATGGATCATGTAAATGAAGATATCCTTGTTTTCAGAGCTGATATTTTAAACCAATGTCCAGAGATTATGTCATAAAGGCTTCTAACTATTTTCTCCAAGTGTACAAATCATTTTTGAGCTTAGGGCTACGAACCTGGTGCTGCAAGCAATCACTACGAACTCAACGCTAAGAACTGGCTGCATAGGAGAGTTGGAGGTTGGATATTTTTCAAGCGCCTCTACGCAAATACAAAGATACCAGCTTTCAACTCAAGGCCACCAGGTACTCCATGAGAAATTTCACCTTATTTGAAGGTTAGGAAAGAGCTTGTTGGATGTTTTTCCTTTCGGGCACTGCGAACTGGTGGCAGGCGTTGCGAACTGTCTCATTTACCTATTGAAAAGCTTCAAACCCATTTTCATGTGCTATGAACCTTTCTCATTAAGCCATAAGTATCCCTGGGTTTAGGCCACCTTTCCCACTAATCCATTTCTCCTTCTTTTCTTATCCTTCCCAAGTGTTGCAAAACCTCTGCCTTGGCTGCGAACTTTGTGCAACAAACCAGCGCTGTGAAGCCTTTGTTCCAACACCTTTTACAAAACTTGTTTTTTGAAAGCTCAACCAACTTAATTACACTCCTATCTAGTCTGCATTGTAAAATTAGTCACCTGTGGTGAGTTTTTCAAAAGAGTAGTGATGTTATGAACAAGTTTGAGGTTGATAAAACATGTTTTGCAAAGATCTGTTATGATATCCCTTCATGATAATTTTTGGTAGTCTTTCCCCTTGTCTTCTTGATTGAAAAATACCTTGTCTTATTCTTGGAGGTCAAATAAGTTGAGAAGTAAAAACGTTTTACACAGAACCAACCTATTGGGAAAGCCTCACCATTAAAACCCTAATCCTTTGTTTTCCATGTTTCACCTCTAGCAGTCATTAAATATTGTGGTAAGGTTTTCTTCAAACAACATTAATGAATAGTTCACAACAAAGGAAGGATCAGAAAGGAGGGGAAATTGTGAGAACAGAGCCCTACAATATGCATCTTTTTTATTCTGAACCCTTGATTGGCGAAGTTTTCCAAAGAGTAGGTTGCATTAATTTTTGTCAGAAAATGCAGAGAGGGCACCCAAAGGTGGCTAGGGAGTTTTCACTTAACTTTGATGGGACCAAAACTAAGGTTGGGATTTTGGAGTTTGAGGTATCTGAATTTTCCATCTCAGCAACAACTAAGATACCTAACATTGGTGAGAGATGATTCAAGACCATGACCCTAAATGTTGTTTTCTCCAAGGAATTCCTCAAACCAGAATACCAAGGGGATAATTTGTCAAAGGGAGTGCCCAAAAATCATATGCTGGAGGGATTTCATAAGATGTTGAAGGTGATTCAAAGATATTTCACCTGTGAAGGGAGACTTAACATGATATATCAATACCATATAAGGCTACTGCTACACTTCACAGGTAAATATTCCATGAATCTCCCTTTCTACTTGTTTAGAAGTAATGGAAAAATGTCTCACAGGGTCCAAGCTAAATCAAAATAAGTTGATACAAGTGTCTTCCATTCAGGCCTTATAAATATGATGGTGATGGAGGAATTGAGAAAGAAAAACATTGATTGGGAAGCATTCATTACTTCTTCGCACTTCCAGCTAAATGTTTTATCCACTCCACAGTCTAAAATGCAAAGCCCTCTTCATATTGACAAGACTGTATATTCAGAAATGAACAAGAAAAGAAAGATCACTAAGACTGCTAGAGATGATAGAGAAACAAAGGATCATGAAGGAGGAGAACCTTCACAGTCTTCACAGAAAGAAGCTCCACCTATGCCAGAGCCCACTCCAATGAAAGTCCCTTCAAGCAAAACCACAGGCTTGAGAGGCATAAAGTTGGTGTTTCCTTCACCTAGTGTAGCTGACAAGGTCAAAGCTAGGAGCCCTTTTACCAGAGCAGCAACCAAACAAGAGATCCATGTGAAGGAAGATATAGTAGGAGTTGCAATCCAGAATAAAGGTAAATCCATATTTTTTGGAGAGCATGTTGAAAATATTAACATCACTACTCCTCCAAAAAAGAGAAATCATACTTTTAGGAGACTCAAAGGACAACTTAAAGAGGTAAGGGATGAAATTGATGAAATGAAGAAGGGGGAATTGGTTGCAAAGAAGACGATTAAGGGAATAATGGACATGTAT
The DNA here is from genome assembly GCA_009831015.1 of Picea engelmannii. NCBI lineage: Eukaryota > Viridiplantae > Streptophyta > Pinopsida > Pinales > Pinaceae > Picea > Picea engelmannii. The sequence goes on along the minus strand of ML834101.1, from coordinate 53,357 downwards.
CATGAAACTATTGACATAGCCATATTTATAGCCAAAAGGTTCTTGCCCCTCCACATACAGCTCAAAAATATTTACAGACAGAACATAGCTCACCATGCACAAATAAGAGAACTAAAGGTAGAGCTACATCCTTTCAAAGAGGATTTAGCTAAGAAGAATATAGATATGTTGGCTAAATCTGCTTCCAGGAGGAGCTCTAGATTTAGAAAATGAAGAAGTTGAGCACCTTAACTCTTATCAGTTTTGACAATTTCATGTTTTTGTATTTTACAAATTTGAGGATGGTCATGCTTGATAAATCATGTTTAGCTACTGGGGTATTATATTCTAATTCATATATCATGATTATATGTTATTACAACAGTTGGTGGCACTGGAGATAGTATTTGGGATATTTTTGGATTTTATTAAATGCAATAAGCTGCTACAAGAAAGTTTGCAGCACCTGGAGCTGTGCACTGGATGATGCAGAAAGGCGCTGCAAACTGTGTTGCGAACTCTTGTTCCGGAAGTTTTGAAGGAATGAGCAGTTGCTAGATGGTTAGAGGAATACATGATATTTTTCTAAAGGTTAGTTGTAAGCTGGGAGGCCACCTTCCAAAGGAAGATGCGCTCAAAGGGACACTTCATCAGCCATAAAGATGTTAAGGACGTTGCCAACATTAGCCTAGAATTTAGCATTTTGTTATTTTATGTTGAACAGTTGTATTCACGCCACCTTTAGACATAGGATCCTATGCAGAAGTGGTTACTCGGATTTTAAAGCTATCATTGATAGTCTAGACTATAATATAGGCATAGTAAGATTGAGAAAGGTTTGAATGGTTGAGATGAGACTCATATTTTGATGTTGTGAATGTAATAGAGACATCTTGGATTTTATGTACCAGACCTAAGAATTTTTGGCTAATAGAAATCATTATTTTTCCCTATCATCTTGTTTTTTCCTTACTCTAATTTGCAGTCTGTTGGAGGTTTCAATTGATCTTATTGTATCTGTATTGTAATGAAGGACTTATTGTGATGTTGTTTATGATTTTATCAGAGTTTCCCTTTTGATTAAATAATTTCTTGTTTTAGAAGGTTTTCTTCATAAAACTATTGTTATTACCTTATGTGAATGGTAGATATATTTCACCTTTCTTACTGAAGTCTTCCCCCTATCCATCTTATTCTTTAAACCTTGATCTAAGTTACTCAAAACCTCATTTGTTGGTGTATTTTATCTGGAACTTACTGTGATTGACACTTTTTTACTGAGTTTTTATCCATTCGCCACCTTATCATAAAAACTTATCTTTAAACTTACTGATGGGTGTCAAGCTTACACTTTAGCAGTCAAAGTGTGACTTTCAGTGCTAACATTCTTGGTGTCGTTGACGGTGATCGAACCCGGGTCACCCGCATGACAGGCGAGAATACTCATCACTATTGACTTCTTGAGAGGGGGAAATGAAAGCCACTCCAGCACCAACATTGTCTTTAGAATATGCCCCATCAAAAAACATTTTCCAAATTTGAGAACCTTGTTTTACTGTTTCACATGCTATGGGTGACAGCTTTCTTATTTCCAAAGGTGGCTGAGGAAGGTTAGTGAGTTACAGAATGTTATATCCCAAATCAATGTCCACAACATAAATAGGATGGTTAGTGGGGTTACTTCTGTTATCACATAAACTTGTCAAAGTCTTGTGAATCTAGGGTTTTTGCCTAAGTCTGTAACTTTTCCTGTCTCTCCTCCTTTCGCAGACCCAATCATAAGGTTTTTTTCTTTCGACTTATAGTTTTCTTCTTTTTCCTGCCTAAGAGGTGTCAACCCTAAGCCTTTTTGTTTTCTCTGAGGTCGATCACTTCTCTCTCCTTGTCTTTGTCCCTGATCCTTTTTCCTTCTTGAGCCCTCAGTCAGTCATCCAAGTATTTGTTTACAGAGGTCGTAGCCATAAGCACAAGCGCAACACTTAAAGCAGTTTGATATCGAATTGAATCAAGGGAGCGAGAAAGTTCAGTTTGGCGGAGGAAATTTCATTTCAAAGTTTAGATATCAACGACAAATTATAAGCGTGGGAATCGAGAGTTTCAAACGTTGTTGAAGTTGTTTGTAAAAGATCAGAATCCCCGAAACCCGAAATCAATAGGAGTTGTCTGATCCAATAGGACACGTGGCACCAGATCCGAACCATGGAGAAAGTCATTTCGGGAAAACCGAAGTAAGGAGTGCACAGATTTCCCGAGTCCCGAAATGTCGAGGTCCCAAAATGTCGATATTCATCTAGGTCATTTGATTCAGCGGGGGCGCATGGCACATGATCCGAGAAATCGTTATTTCACGACTCGGAGGTTTGAGCATGGAGCACGACAAGAAGTCACGAAATGCGAAATCGTGAAGTGCATGGGAATTGGGCCCGTGGTCACTACCCACAGTCATATGGAAAGTGGGTCTATAAAGAAGGGCATGCGCCTATTGGGCGGCTGGCGACTAAGGTTATTTGGGGAGACGATCGTGGCCATCAAATTCGAAGTAGGTCCGACCGTCGAGGTGGATGGGCCATTTTACAAGTTCAAGTATCGGGATATTTGGAATCGAAAGAAGTGAAGATTCTCAAAATGCGAAGTCCCAAAATTTCACAAAACAAAAGCCCCAGCTCATGACCCGAGGTCACATGAAGCAATGGAGAGGAGCCACTCCAGAAGCCGAGGGTTCCTGTATTTTCACAAGGGAAGATCTATGTGGTCTCAAGGCTCTAGGCTTGACTTAGAAGAGTCGTGAGCATCTCCTGGAGCATTCATGGGTGTCAGGCTCCATCCTAATCCCAATGAAAGTAGTTAATGGAAATGGGGGAGGTTGTTGAAACCTCGTCGCACCCCATAAATGGAAAGCATGGAAGAACTGGTCATGGAGGCAGACTGCCAGCCGAAAGTTCCCTTGTCAACGGATTCTCCTGCAAAGCCCATACTGATCTGAGATCGCGTCTGACAAAAGAACGCAAGTGTAGACTGACAGAAAAAAATGAAAACACAAATCTTTGATTGTAGTGGTCAAGTCACATTTCTGGTGGTGGCAACTATTCTGAGCATAAATACTCAGTTTTGATATTTTGTTAGGGTCGATGGTTGAGCTAAGCTCTCATATTGTAAATTTTTAATGAAGCCTTTGGTTCTTTGGTTATGTGTTTCCTTTTGAGACTTCCTTTTTAATGACAGACAACTTTCTTATCATCTCTTTTTCTTCTGATATTGAAGACTCGGGCATGGGTGATCCAATCGAGTTGTTGTGATTGTATTGTAATGTATGTTTTATTGCAATATTGTTATAACGTTTTCAGTTTCCTAAAGTTTTGGGTTCAAGAGGATCTTGTATTTGAAGCTTTTCCTCCTTAGGTTGCTGGAAGACCCAATGTCCATAACAGACCTCTACATTTTCTCACTAGTTCTTCCCCCTACTCACCCTTTACTACAACTTATTGACTGAAGTTAAATCAAGACCTCACTTGATCATGCATTGTCTAGTCCATATTTCTAAGTTAAAGCAATATTTTCTTGAGTCTGCACCCATTTGACCCCCTTTAATTTATCCATTGTGACATAACAGATGGGTACTGGGCTTACCTCTGCTGCAATCCAGAGGTGACTTCTAGTGCTAACATTTCTGGTGCCACTGTCAGGGATGAATTGAAGATTTTCCCTGGGATAGAACGACAAAGATTACTGATTCTGAAGGTGCATCAGAAATCAGTGCCATTGAAGATTTCTACTTGCACCTGACAACTCCACTGGTCTGACTCCACTAGTCCAAATCCAGTGGTTCGACTCCATTGTTTCAGCTAGTTCCGAAAGGCAGACAGATGAGGTATCACCCACAGCTGCCTCTAGCCACGCTTGAAGTTGACCCTGAGAAAATTATTAGAAAAGGAAAGACCCCTTAAGAAGGTACTTCAGTTGTTGAACCAGGTGATTCTGGTAATTTTCTTCATCCTCCCTCTGAAACTCCATTAGCTACTTATCATACTCCTATTATATCTTCAGTTGGAGTTTCTAGAGCCTTGAATTTTGGGATTTTTCCTATTGTTTTCTCCTCCCCTAGCCTCGGTTTAGAAGGAGAAAATTTTTACACTCCCGTCTCCCTTGAGGTTGTTCCTTGGCTCAGACCTAGGACCTTAGGAGATTTTCCCACTCCAGGTTTTACTATCCCTTCCCCTATAAGAGTTGTTGTAGGAGGAGCCTCTTGTCCTACCATATCTGCTACCTTTTTCCCCAGAAATACATTTCCAATTTCACCTGTCTGAACCCCATCTCCACCTCCTTCTCCTCCTGTTCACACTCCAATGGCAGGAGAAAATCCCCCCATAACTAGAATGGAAGCTATAATAGCGGCTAGGTACACCCCTCTTGTTTTTCCTCAGCCTCTGAACACCCTCCCGGTGAATGGCTACCTTAAGAAGTTACCTAAGTTCACGAGTGAGGGAGATATAACTGCAGAAGCACATCTTAAAGCCTTTTATAGTTTTACAGATAATCATGCCATAGAGAATGAATATGTATGGATGAGGATCTTTGTTCACAGCCTCGATGGTGAAGCTAGGAAGTGGTTCAGGGCCTTGCCCCCTGGATATATTGGTGGGATTGAAGCCCTAGATGAATTCTTCTTAAAGGATTGGGGAGACAAAAAGGATCTCCTTTACTATATTACAGAGTTTGGGGCTCTGAAGAAAGAGGAAGGGGAATTTGTGTCTGATTTCTCCAAGAGGTTTAATAAAATGTATAATAAAATTTCCACTAAAGTCAAGCCTACATAAACCTCTGCAAAGATTAATTACGCTAGCGCTTTTTAGCATGACTTATGTCTCCTGCTAAGAGAAAGAAGAGCTACTTCATTGGCTCATATGAAAGATGCATCCCTTGAAGTAGAGTCTAATATATTTGCAATTGATAAACTTAGGAGCAAGGCTGCCAAAGACAGAAGAAGAGGGAGGTTTGAAGTCTCAACCTCTGGTTCCTCTACTGTCCATCCTCAAGTTGAGGAGCTTACTAAATTAGTAAAATCTATGTCTGCTGAGATGGAGAAGTTGAATCTTGAAGTAAGACAAAACTATAGAAATCTGCAAAATGTTGAGAACAAAGGTAACTTCAGGAGACCTAACAATGCTCCTCAAATTCTTCCAAGAGAGCAGAGGAACAGAGATAGAAATGATCAGAACATCCAGACTCCTCTCCAAAATAATCTTGTTATGGATGATGAAGGTGAGGATGAGGACCTTGATCCTGAAATCCATTGCCTTGGAGACACCTCCTCCTTTCCTCATTTGACTCAAGCTGCATATGAGGAATATCTCATGGACAACCAACTTAATGAGTTGAGTAAAGGATACAAGGCCAACAACAGCCCAAACAGATATAATCTGAGGTCCAAAAAGAAAGAAGGAAAGCCCAATGCTCCTGAGCAACCTACCAAAGTAGAAGCCTGCTAAAGATATAGCTGACAACAACAAAGGTAAGAAAGCACAAGCTCCCTCTCCAGTAATTAAAGGTCTCGTCCCGGAAGTGAAGGAGATTTTGAAGCCCTCTCCCTTTTTCAATTTTGACCATGAAATCCAAAAAATTAGAATCCCTATACTCCTTTCGGAACTGGTCAAGCATGAAGATTTAAAAAGAAGCCTCTCTAAGCTATTGTCATCTGAACCTACGTCTCATCCCACAGACTCAGTCAATTTGCAAGATGAAAATCCAACTATCGTATTAGGACCTTTGGTAGAATATAGAGATGATTCCTCCCCTCCCTTCTACACTTCATTGAACGTCCATGACAAGGTGTTGCATAACTGCTTAATGGATTCAGGAGCATCCCATAATATTATGCCTAAGATTTTCATGGAAAAACTTGAGTTGGAAGTCACAAAAACCTACCATGACTTGTATTCTTTCAATTCCAGGAAGGTGAAGTGCCTTGGGGTTATCAAACACCTGGCCATGTCCCTATTCTAGCTACCAATGAAGAGCGTAGTCATGGATATCGTAGTGGTTGATGTTCCCCCTAAGTTCGGAATGATCCTAACTAGATCTTGGATAAAGAGATTGGGGGGAACCTTGCAGATGGACCTTTCATACACCACCATTCCTGTGTTTGGGGGAGAGCACAGGAGATTTTATAGGGAAGCTCAATTGGCGTACATTATTAGTGATGAAGCAAACCCCACGAACCATCCTATTTTTTCTCTTGACACAAATTTGGGAGCTAGTTTGTTGCAACTCACCGATGCTCCTGAACTCACTCTTGAAATAAAAAATAAGTCCCTTACTCTCTGTGAATTTTCTCCTTCGATTACCTCTGTTTGGAAGATGTTCTTCAATGGAGCCTCTTCTAGAGAAGTAGTCCTTGTTTCACCTATTCAGTAAATTATAACTCTATCCTACAAGTTAGAATTGGAAACTACCAATAATGTGGCCGAATATGAAGCTCTTTTTTTAGGTTTAAGTGATGCAAAGGACATGGGAGTTGAAGAGATATCAGTATTTGGGGATGCTGAGTTAATTTTCCATCAAGTCAAAAATCTCTAACAAGCTAAGCACCCTAGGATAAGAACTTATAGAAATGAAGTGTGGGACTTTGTTGACAATGTTTTCCTAGCTTTCAACATTTCATTTATTCCAAGAGAAGAAAACATCATGGTTGATTCTCTGGTTGTTTCAGCAAGCAATTTCAGAGCCCCCTTTCGACCAAAGCTCAAATATGACATAGAAGTAAATTACACACCCTCTATACCTGATAAAGTCAAGCATTGGAAAGTATTTGAGGATGATCTTGAGATCAAAATATTCCTTGAAACCATTGATGAGTTTTTTGCGCTACATATTGATCAAGATCAGGATTCTGAAAGTAATCCTCATGTTGACGTTTTCCTGAACAAAATCGCTAATCACCATATTGTTCAGTTGCCTAGCAATCAAATTCCGAAGGGACTAGTTCCTTTGGAAAGACTATTTGAAAAAAACGATGTGGCAGTGAAAGTTAAAGGATCGGCTAATGATGTTGATGTAGCCGAATGCAACATTGGTACAGAGAAAGAACCCAAATTAGTCAAGATGTCAAGAAGCCTGTCAAATAAACAAAGGACCAAGTATGCTAAGTTGTTAAGAGAGTTTGCTGATGTGTTTGCCTAGACCTATGAAGACCTCAGAACATACGACAAAAGTGTCATTGAGCATAAGATCCCACTGAAGGAGGAGGCCAAACCGTTCAGGAAAAAATTAAGACAGATAAATCCTATGTTGTTGCCTATTATGGAGAAAGAGGTAAAGAATTTGTTGGACACCCAAATCATTGTCCCTTTGATATATTCAGACTAGGTGGCCAACTTGGTCCTGGTGAGAAAGAATAGTGGAGAAATCAGACTTTGTGTCGATTTCAGAAACCTAAACAAAATCTCAAAGAAGGGCAATTACCCTTTGCCAAAGATGGAACACATATTGCAAAGGGTAACAGGTGCATCTAGGATTTCCATGATTGATGGATTTTATAGCTACAATAAGATCTATGTCTTGCCTGAAGACAGAGAAAAGACAACCTTCACCACTCCTTGGGGCACATTCATGTATGCCAAAATTCCCTTTGGATTGATGAAGGCAAGAGAAACCTTCCAACGAGCCATGGACATCGCTTTCATTGGAGAAAGAGACAAATTTGTGGTCATCTATCTAGATGACATAACAATCTTCTCCAAATCTAATAAATAACATTTTCAACAACTGAGAAAGGTCTTCTCGAAATGCAGAAGGTTTGGTTTCTCCCTAAATCCCAAGAAATCTTTATTTTCCATGCAGGAAGGAAAATTGTTGGGACACATTGTATCAGTTGAGGGGGTCAGGATTGATTCAAGCAGGGTAGAATCTATTCAAGCCTTATCACTTCCCAGATCAAAGAAAGAAGTTCAGTCTTTCCTGGGAAAAATCAATTTTTTGAGAAGGTTTGTTTCAAATTTTGTTGAATTGGTGAAGCATATCACAGCCATGCTCAGGAAGGGGAACGAAGTAAAATGGACTTCCGAGTCCAGAGATTCCTTCAACCAAATCAAGAAGGTATTGATTGAAGCACCTATGCTAATCAGTCCTGATTATTCCAAGGATTTCCTGATTTTTTCCTTTACTTCATTTGATATAGTGGTCGTTGTTTTACTACAAAAGAATGATGCAGGGCTGGAGTAGCCTATTTCTTTTTTCAGCAGAGCACTAAGAGACGTAGAAGACAGATATGAAATCATGGAGAAGCAGGCCTATTCCTTGGTGAAATCCCTCAAAGCATTCAAAGTCTATGTTTTTCATTCGAAGATCATTGCATACGTTCCTTCAGCTTCTGTGAAGGACATTCTCATTCAACCTGACATAGATGGGAGAAGTTGCAAGTGGATTGCCAAAATACTTGAATTCAATCTAGAAATAAAACCCACCAAACTAGTTAAAGGACAAGGTTTAGCCAAGCTGTTGGTTGAATTTAATTGTAAAGATTTTGGGGTTAACTTCGTCAACGCTTGCTCAGAAAATCAACAGGCTAAAGTGTCTGATAAAATCCCTCAAGACAATCCTCCATTGGCAGAATGCGCCTGGTACAAAGACATTATATATTTCCTACAAGAGTTAAAGCCCCCTGACGGTATGGGAAAAAACAAGGCAAGAGATTTAAAGCTCAAAGTGATTAGATATTTCCTTATTGACCAGGTCTTGTATTGGAAAGACCCTCTAGGTGTTCTTTTGAGATGTTTAGACCCACATGAGGCCCAAAAGATTATGTTTTATTTTCAAGACAGCCTATGTGGGGGACATCACTTCTTGATAACCACGGCCTATAAAATTCTCAGGGCAGGGTATTTTTGGCCTACTATGTTCACTGATGTCTGTGCGAAAATTAGAGCTTGTATTAAATGTCAAAAATTTGTTGGGAAGTAGCAGCTAAAGTCCCTGCCATTGAAGCCTATGGTTGCTTCGGGCAATGGGGCCTAGAATTCATTGGGGAAATTCATCCTGCATCAAGAGGTCAACATAGATGGATCCTGACTTCCACATATTATTTTACCAAGTGAATAGAATCTATCCCCACAAGGAGTGCTTCTCATAAAGTGATCATTGGTTTTCTGGAGGATATTATAGTAAGGTTTGGTTGTCTGAACGAAATCATCACTGATAATGTTGCATCCTTCAAGGCTGAACCACTCATCAAATTTTGTGAGAAGTTCATAATTTCATTAATCCACTCTACCCCTTACTATCCACAAAGCAACGGATTAGCAGATTCCTCTAACAAAAGCCTGATAAAGATCATCAAAAGACTGTTAGAAGACAACAAGAAAGCATGGGACTCAAAGCTCAAGGTTTCTCTGTGGGATGATAGAGTGACAACAAAGAGATCCCTAGGCATCTCTCCTTTCCAACTTATATATGGGACTGAAGCAGTTTTTCCTTCTCAGCTTGCCCTGCCTGTGGCGAAATTCTTCCAAGACTGCCACGGAGAACTTGACGATATGATCAAAAGAATTCATCAGCTGGTAGAAGTCCAACAAACTAAAGAGCAGGTGATGGACAGAGTGCATGACCTTCAGCAGAAAATCAAGCAAGCCTTTGACAGGAAAAGCAGTAAGGATGATTTCCAACTAGGGGATCTAGTACTCAAATGGAATGCAACCAGACAAGACAGGGGCAAGCATGATAAATTTGAAGCCCTTGGATTGGACCCTTCAAAATTTCTGAGACACTTTCAAATAATACTTATAGGTTGCAGAATTTGGAGGGTGATGAAGTTTTTAGTGGCCCTGTAAATGGGCACTTCCTGAAAAAGTTTTTCGTTTAAAGCCGGAGTTGGCATCCCACCATTGTAAATATCGTTCATGTTCTATGTTTATTTTGTTTTTAATAGGAGATTCCATAGCCTAAAGCTAAGGCACCAGAACTACTTGTTCTTGGAATCTCGCAGGGAGCATGCCATCCCCTGTGGAGCCAAATGTTATCACATAAACTTGTCAGAGTCTTTTGAATCTGGGTTTTTTGCCTAAGTATGTATTTTTTCCTGTCTCTCCTCCTTTTGCAGACCCAATCGTAAGGTTTTTTCCTTTGGACTTATATTTTTCTTCTTTTTCCTACCTGAGAGGTGTCGTGCCTAAGCCTTTATGTTTTCTCTGAGGTCGATCACTTCTCTCTCCTTGTCTTTATCACTGATCCTTTTTCCTTCCTGAGCCCTCAATCAGTCATCCAAGTATTTTTTTATAGAGGCCGCAACCATAAGCACAAGCACAACACTTAGAAAAGTTTGATATGGACTTGAATCAAGCGAGCGAGCAAGTTCAGTTTGGCGGAGGGAATTTCATTTCAAAGTTCAGAGATCAACGACAAATTATAAGTGCAGGAATCAGGAGTTCCAAACATTGTTGAAGTTGTTTGTAAAAGATCTGAATCGTCAAAACCCGAAATCAGCAGGAGTCGTCCGATCCAGCAGGACGTGTGGCACCAGATCCGAACCACAAAGAAAGTCATTTCAGGAAAATCGAAGTAAGGAGTGCATAGATTTCCCGAGTCCCGAAATGTCGATATTCATCTGGGTCATCCGATTCAGCGGGGATGCGTCTCACTTGATCCGAGAAATCACAATTTCGCGAATCGGTGGTTTGAGCATGGAGCACGACACGAAGTCGCAAAACACCTAGGAATTAGGCCCGTGGTCACTGCCCATAGTTATATGGAAAGTGGGGCTATAAAGAAGGGCATGCGCCTATTGGGCGGCTAGAAACTAAGGTTATTTGGGGAGACGATCATGGCCATCAAATTCAAAGTACGTCCTACCGTCGAGATGGATGGGCCTTTTCACAAGTTCAAGTATCGGGATATTTGGAAGCGAATGGAGTGAAGATTCCTGAAATGCAAAGTCCTAAAATTTCACAAAAAAGAATCCCCAGGTCATGACCTGAGGTCACATGAAGCGATGGAGAGGAGCCACTCCAGAAGCTGAGGGCACCCGTATTTTCACAGGGGAAGATCTATGTGGTCTCAAGGCACTAGGCTTGACTCAGAAGAGTCATGAGCGTCTCCTGGAGAATTCATGGGTGTCAGGCTCCATCCCAATCCCAATGAAAGTAGTTAATGGAAATGGGGGAGGTTTTTGAAACCTCATCTCACCCCATAAATGGAAAGCATGGAAGAACTAGCTGTGGAGGCAGACTGTCAGATGAAATTTCCCCTGTCAACAAATTCTCCTGCAAAGCCCATATTGATCTGAGATCGCGTCTAACAGAAGAACGCAAGTGTAGACTGACAGAAGAAGATGCAGATGCAAAAATTTGATTGTAGTGGCCAGGTCACATTTCTGGTGGTGGCAACTGTTCTGAGTATAAATACTCAATTTTGATATTTTGTTAGGGTCGATGGTTGAGCTAAGCTCCCGTATTGTAAAGTTTTAATGAAGCCTCTGGTTCTTTGGTTATGTGTTTCCTTTTGAGATTTCTTGTTTAATTATAGACAACTTTATTATCATCTCTTTTGCTTCTGATATTGAAAACTCGGGCATGGGTGATCCAGTCGAGTAGTTGTGACTGTATTGTATTGTATGTTTGATTGCAATATTGTTATAACGTTTTCAGTTTCCTGAAGTTTTGGGTTCAAGAGGATCTTGTATTCGAAGCTCTTCCTCCTTAGGTTGCTGGAAGACCCGATGTCCATAGCAGACCTCTACATTTCCTCACCAGTTATTCCCCCTACTCACCCTTTACTACAACTTACCGATTGAACTTAAATCAATACCTCACTTGCTCGTGCATTGCCTGGTTTGGATTTCTGAGTTAAAGCGATATTTTCTTGAGTCTGCGCCCATTTGACCCCCTTTAATTTATTCATTGTGACATACAAACTAATGGGTATTGGGATTACCTCTTCTGAAATTGAGAGGTGACTTCTAGTGCTAACAACTTCCATCACTAATAATATAAGTCGGTTGTTATTCTCTATATAGTCTTCTATGTTCACCCCCAAATACAGGTATTGTGGCATAAGAGAGGTCTATTTGCAATGTTCCTCCCAATCTCTTAATCCATGATCTGGAAAATAACGTCCCGAACTTAAGGGGAACATATGCAACAACTATATCCATCACTATACTCTTCATGGGAAATTGGAAAAGGGTAACAACCAAATCTTTGATCACCCCAAGGAATTTCACTTTCCTTGAATCAAAAGAATATAGATAATGATACACTTTAGTGATCTCTAGACCAAGTTCATCCATTACATATTTAGGCATTAAGTTATGGGACGTACCTAAGTCCATCAATTAGTTGTGTAAGATCTTGTCATGTACATTCAATGAGTTATAAAAAGGAGGGGAAGACACAACCCTATCTTCTATTAAGGGCCCTAATGTCACTATAGGTTTTTCATCTTGCAAATTCACTGAATCTGTTGGATGGGAAGAAAAAACAGACTGCAACATTTTAGAAATGGACTTCTTTAAATGTTCATTCTTTATCAACTCTAAGAATGGGACTGGAATTTTGATCTTCTGAATTTCATTTTCAAAGTTAAAAGAAGAGGATTTCAAAATTTATTTTACTTCTTGGATAGGGGCTTTAACCACATGTTGATTATTTTGTTCTTCATTTCCTTTCTTTGGTGCAACCACTATTTTAGTAGAGGGGTCTGATTTTTTACGCTGATTTGATGTACTAGGATTTCCCTCTTTCTGTTTTGACCTCAAGTTGTACTTATTCTGATTTTCATTCATTTTCTCTCCCTTGCTTGACTCATTTAGTTGGTTGTTCATCAGGGACTCTTCATAAGCAGATTGAGTTAGGTGGGGAGAAGTAGATGTGTCTCCTAGACAGTGAATTTCTTGATCAATGTCCTCCTCTTCTCCTTCTTCGTCACCAACCAAATTGTTTTGAAGAGGATTCTGAACCTTTTGATCATCTCTATTCCTCTGATCTTTTTGAAGAATTTGAGGAGCATTATTTTGTCTTATGAAATTATTTGTTTTTCCAAAATCTTGTGTGTTCTTGTTTGCTTGTCTCCCCTCTAATTTTGGTTTTTCCATTTCTGCAAAAAGGGATTTGACTAACTTGGTCAATTCATCTACTTGAGGGTTAGTTGTTGAAGCATCAGAGGTGGAAGCTTATGCCTTTTGTTTCCTCCTATCCCTATCCTATTTGCCTCTTAATTTGTCTGCAACCAATATGTTTGATTCCACTTCTAGGGAAACATCTTGCATGTGAGCTAGTGAAGTAGATCTTCTCTCTATTAATAGAAGACAAAACTCAGGATCAAAGGCACTAGCATAGGTTATCCTAGAAAAGGTTTCAATAGGTTTGATCTATGTAGGAATTTTATTATACATTTTGTTGAACCTTTTGAAAAAGTATGATACTGATTCACCTTCTTTTCTTTTGAGAGAACCAAATTCAGTGATATAGTACATAAATTCCTTCTTGTCCCCCAATGCCTTAAAAAGGCGTCATCAAGGGATTCAATCCCAGCAACTGATCCATGAGGTAAACCCATAAACCATTTTATGGATTCACCATCGAGGCTTTATACAAAAACTCTCATCCACACATCCTCATTTTCAATGTTTAGATTATCAGCATAGCTATAGAAAGCTGCAAGGTGTTCCTTTGCAGTTATGTCCTCTTCTCCTGTGAAATTGTGCATATAATTTAGGTAATCTCCTACTAGGAGAGCATTCATAGGCCGAGGAAACACTAGAGGAGAATATCTAGCAGCCACAATGGAATCCATCCTATTCCGAGGTGGGTTTGCGCCTGCGATTGGATTAGGAAGAGGAAGATTATGAGTCCTAGGGGAAGTGGGAGGTGATTTGATAGGAAAAGTTGCAAACTGAATCTCAAGTATTTTAGGTAAAGGAAGAGTATAATATGGAGGAGTTTCAGTTTTAACAAAAAGTGGGTGGGTCTTGGAGGAGGATGGGGAAAACTCAGTTCCCTCTTCTTTGTTCACAACAAATTTGAAATAATGGGGAGAAGGAGAACCGAGGAGGGGAAATTCCTCTAGACTCTCAAGCCTAAACCAATTTACAATCTCAGGGGATGCAAAAACATCAAAATTCTCAAGACTTTATTATTTCAACTAGGGAGAAAAAGATGGGTATTCAACAAGAAATTCTCCTATTTTAAAATCTTCATAAGATTTAATAGTAGGTAATTTAGAAATGCTAGATACAACTATTGGTGTTTGAAAAATAGAGTCAGGTAAGTTCCCAACGGTACCTGAGAAAATAGCTAAAGAGGCTCCTTGTGAAGCTTTTCATTTCTTGATAATATTTTCTAGGCCAGCTTAAGGTGAAGCAAGAGGTAAATGTGGAGTGGACCTCATGTGTCTACCTTTGGGATCCACAACTAAAACGATGGAGTCGCTAGGTGTAATCTGCAATGTTCAGTTTATTGATCAATGTGCACCTCAGTATCAATATTTTCTCTGTCATACAACCCATGGAAAAGTCTTCAATATGTTCCCCAGAAATGACTCCAAGAATGTTAGCACTGAAAGTCACACTTTGACTGCTAAAGTGTAAGCTCAACACTCATCAGTAAGTTTAAAGATAATTTTTTATGATAAGGTGGCGAATGGATAAAAATTCAGTATAACAATGTCAATCACGGTAATTTCCAGATAAAATGCACTAGCAAATGAGGTTTTGAGTAACTTAGATTAGGGTTTAAAGAATAATATGGATAGGGGGAAGACTTCAGTAAGAAAGGTGAAATATATCTACCATTCACATCAGGTAATACTAGTAGGTATATGAAGAAAACATTATGAAACAAGAACTTCTTTAATCAAAAGAGAAACCTTGATAAAATCATAAACAACATCACAACAAGTCCTTCGTTGCAATACAGATACAATAAGATCAATTGAAACCTTCAAGAGACTGCAAATCAGAGTAAGACAGAAACAAGATGATAGGGAAAAACATTGATTTCTATTAGCCAAAAAGTCTCAGGCCTGGTACATTTTATCTGGAACTTACTGTGATTGACAATGTTTTACTGAGTTTTTATCCATTCACCACCTTATCATAAAAACATATCTTTAAACTTACTAATGGGTGTTGAGATTACACTTTAGCAGTCAAAGTGTGACTTTCTGTGCTCACGGTAACCTCCATGGAATTTGTAAGATAACCTTCCTGAGACAAGAGAAACAAGAGAAAAAGTATTTCCAATATAATAACATTTTCATAAGAAACTATCTATGGTAACAAGAATAAAGGATAATTTCATTGTAATCGTCATAATATTACCAAGGTGACCTACTTGGAAGAAAAACAAGAAATATCTCCTAGAGAATATGTTAGTTCATCTTGCAAACAAGTACAATAAGCATTTATATCAATAGTACTCACATGCTACCAAGTATTCATTGTACCTAGAAGTAATAGAACCTTTCAAAGATTGATTTCAAAACTATAGTGTTTACTTGTAATGTAGCAATTATCAAACTTGATATGTGCAAATTGGAAACTTATCAATTTAATCAATCAAACCTGGAACTTGGAGTCTTATCTCCAAGAATGAGTGTTGTTGTTTTTCTTCCAAGTCTCCTTCACTCAAGATGACAAATATTCTCTCCAACATGTCCCCTGTACTAAGACAATATTATTTCTTGACAGAAATCGGAGTTAGGTAATATAATGCAAATAAAATCTAAAATCTCAACCTTAATCAATCTAATACTTTGACTAAAGTTAGCTTATAAATTTAACTTTGACCAGAGGTTTGACTTCAACGTATCTGACTCAAAATATCAACCTTGATGTTTTTGCTAACTGGGGGTACCATAAGGTACGCTAGGCTAGGGTGCACTAGGACAACCAAGAATTAGGCCCAACACTTCACTAAAAGTGCCCAACAAATTTGGGTTAGGGTTTGTTGTCGTTGCAAAACTAGAAACCCTAGATGGAAGTGCCAGAAGAATGGCTAGTGAGTTGATCTAGAGAAATAATAATTTCAACATCCTTCAAAAAATGTTGCTCGACGAGCTATGAGAAACTTCACTGGACCATAGGAACTGCAACTAGCACTGTAATTGGTGTTGCCTCATCTTCCTATGGCTCTTCAAATAATTCTTCAATGAATCCTTCAGTGAGTGCTTATGCCAAGGTGGCCTCCTTTCTTCAAAGATCTGCTCCAACTTCAACCTTTAAATTCCCAAACGTCTTGACCTAGGGTTTTATGAGGAAACCCTAATTTTCCAACTTTTGAATTTTGGAGATTTGATGTTCCCTCCTTAGGTGACCTTCTTGGTGGGTTTTGTAAGTTCTCAACGATATTGACAATAGGAGAAACTGATGATTTTCCTTCCAGTGCTTATAGTGTTCTGAAGGAAACGAGTTGTGAAACCATGTTAAAATTTTGGTATGCTCGTTTAACCATAGCCAATGTCACATCATTTTCACCCAACCATAGGCACTTACACATGCCACCCCCAAG
>ML834101.1:0-14086 GCA_009831015.1 Picea engelmannii | reverse complement strand
TTTTTAAACTATATTTTATCTTTTTTTTTTCTATATTTTTGTAATGTCCCCATTTTGGGACATTATAACATTACAACATTTCAGAGTGTTATGCCTACTCGAGTAGCCAAATAGGGGTGACAGAGAGTTCAAGAGATATTGAGGGGTTTATTTGGGCCCGACTTGTATCGTTCATCATCAGTATCCATTCCGCACAACTGGGCTTTGGTTCGGTTGCATTCCGACGATTTCCGTAATTTTGAGTTATTATGGGTCATATGTTAATTAAATTCACTAAGATGGTCATAATGGGCATATTACTTGGAGAAACCTCTTAGTGTAATAGCTCATCGGAATCGGGAGGAAGAGTATTACAGGATAAGATGATGAGAAGTGTCTTTCAGTGGTCGGAGAAGCCATCAGGATGGATAAATCACTTTTTAGAAGCAAAATGGTTAATTAATTAATTAATTAAGTGATATAATCAAGGAATAATAAAATAAAGTAAAAGTCACTTGAGGGAAAAGGTCAACAACAAATTAGGGTTTTGGGAAGCTATAAAGGAAGGGTAAAGCAACCTAATTCATTATGCATTGTTATGATTTGACGTTGAGAGTTCCCAGAGGAGAAAGAGAGTCGACCTTATTGTTTTGTGGATTTCTGGAGGAAACCACCACCATTGATCGGTTTCGGTGTTGAGAGACACACCCTAGCCCATCGGAGATACCATCCAGGTATTTCACCGTACTTTTCAGGAGTATCCATTGCAGAGTGTGAAGCTCAGCCAGTGAGGGCGCAAGTCAGTTTGAGGGTTTGGAGAGTTGCACAAGGTCCGTGTCCAGATTGGTGTTTCCTTTCAACCCATTTGAGATCCAGCCAAGGCGCTTCTATTGAGCCATCTATCGTCATATTTTGACGGTGGAATCTTGCAGATCACCTCATCCAGCCATTTAGGGCGTAGCTCCTCTGGACAAATATTTGGGGTTGCATGCAGAGTATAAGAGCAGATCTGGGCAAATCCTTCCGACCCAATTCTGCATTTGGTGAGACGATCGTTTTGAGCCCTATAGCAGCAGATTCTGTTGGTGGAATCCTTTGGGGCACATCCGATGTCC
The DNA here is from genome assembly GCA_009831015.1 of Picea engelmannii. Classification (NCBI taxonomy): domain Eukaryota; kingdom Viridiplantae; phylum Streptophyta; class Pinopsida; order Pinales; family Pinaceae; genus Picea; species Picea engelmannii. The sequence goes on along the minus strand of ML834101.1, from coordinate 12,992 downwards.
CAGGAGGCGCGCAAACCCCCCAGGGGTCCAGATCCAGTGCCTCAGAGACCAGATCCGAGATCCAACACTCATCCATTTCAGTCTAGAGGCCAAGGTGTTTCTATTGGAGCAGTTTCCAACGCATTCCGCCGATCTATCCTTCCGGACGAGTTTTCCAGGTGGTGGCGGTTATCGTACTTCTCCAGAATTGCATATTTTTGTTGATCTATCCATGCATGCATAAGATCTTCTATCATCTTCTGATCACGGGTATTTTTATGCTACTTGTTTGTATTCCAGTGATGATCCATGAGATCTAGCTGACGTTTATATTCTATATTTCTAGTAGGCTATTGTATTTCCATGCTTGAGTCGTATAATACATGATATTGTGCAGTTGATGTTCTTTACTTATGCATGCATCCTTTATATGTTGTTTAAACCATAAATACCCCACATGCACCTGCAATAACCATCAAGATCTCAAACATACAACTGAAACGCATCTAAAAACCCCCATTGTATCAGATCTGCAAGACAGAATAATAGATCAGTAGCAAATATCTTGATTAGCGAGATCAAGGATATTTCAATTTTTTACAACTGTTTTTTTTTAATTAAAAGGAGCTAAGAAGATATTTATTTCTTTCATTTAAATTGTATATATATAGATGTTCTTCCCCTTCGATTTAGGGTTTTTTCTCTCTTTTTTTTCCTCTATTTTTATTTATTTTTTCCATCTTTTGAGTTTTTTCTTTTTTTTGCTATTTTGTGCACAACAACACTAGAATTTTAGGCCATGGTATCAAAATTGTTCTAATTTGAAGCTCAAAAAAATGGGGACCCACCACCAGTATCACCTTTTTTTAATTCGAAGATTGATTTTAAGATTTTGGTTACAAATGTACCCATTGTTAAGGTTGTGGGTATCCAAGAAGTTGCAATTTTGACCCAAAAAAGAGGGGGCTCTACTAGGAGTGCCACTTTTCGATTATGTTGTTGATTTTAAGGTTTTGGTTGCAATGATAGAGGTTGTTAAGGCCATGGTTTCAAAAAAGTAATGATTTTGACCCTGAGAAAAAAAGTGTTTCTCTTTGTGCCACTTTTCAATTCAAGAATTGATTTCAATGTTTTCGCTGACAATATTACGATGTTAAGGCCACAGTTTCAAAATGTGGTAATTTTAACTTCAAAGAAAAATGTGCTACCAATAGCAACAATTTTCTAAACAGTGGTAAAATTAATCACTAAATGTGACCTCTAAAAAATGAGAACTCTTAAGGGTTCTTGTCAAAATGGTAACAATGTTTTCATCAAATGGTACAAACAATAAATTTAAGTTTGTCCAAACTAAACTAATTGACCTTGACCAACAAGAGTTAGAAAGTTGAATTCTTGGCCTATAGGTCTCTATGGCTTACTTCTCTTAAATCAAAATTATTATTGATCTTTGATAATTTAGTTTACAATGTAAGATGTGGTTTATCTTTGTGCACTAACCATAACAATTTTTACCTTTACCTTTTCAATATAAGATCCAACACTGAAAAAAATGAAAATATATTAGGTTATTTAATGTCATGAATGTCAATGACCCAGTGATATATTTGGATTTGGCTTTAAAGAATTTGAGGGAATAAATCCTTCATTAAGCAAGACAATGAAGGGAATGCATTATTTGTCCAGTGATATTTTCTATAAGTTCATGAGCTTCAAATACAAATAATTAATTACATATACAATATTGATGTTAAAGGCCATTCAACATTACAAAAGGCATAACTTGTATTGGCACTATTGTAGAAAACTTGCATGGTTTTAATATCACATGTTTCAACCCCATATGGGGTGACAATGGAGAGAATGGAGGTGGAAACTACCTAGTGAGAGGATGCGTGTTGATGGTGAAGAGAGGCATCATAGTGATGAAAGAGAGGATGGTGGCCTCCACTCTACATTGCAAGTCATTCAATCAAATGGAAACCTCACAATTAGAGTGGATCATGGAGAGGCACTCCGCATATGACATTAATCGCCTCGATAATACATCGACAAGAATATAAAAACAAAGTCCTATATAATAAGCTTGTGGATAATCATAGTGGGATTGGAGGCGTTGGAGGTCTACAGTGGAAGTGGAAATCATGGTGAACTCTAGTGGATAGTGGTGGATAGTAGTGGAACTAGCCAAAACCATGGAGTATTGTAAACCCCAATTGGTCTATGAGGTCCTAGAAATTGGGAAGAATAGAGAGATTGATGTCAAACAAAGTGGAAAACCTCAACAAAGTAAGGGAAAGAAGTACAAGGGATAGGAGTCCTCAAAACAAAAACAAATATTTATGAGGCAAAGACCATTGTGATATCTTACCAAAGCTACTACTTGAAGTCTGTGAGAAGAGAGGGAGAAACATAAAATATGGTTAGGCTAAAAAGAAGGGGCATTGCAAACCCTGTAGTGGAAAATGAGAATTATTCCTGACACTGGCTACTCCAAATGTAGGGAATCAAAATATACCATAACCTTAGATCTTTAATGGCACTTCAAGGAGCTTATAGCATGTAGTATTGGAAGCAGAGAAGCAAGTGATGAGGTTGTTCCATAGAAGATGGATCAACTAGACAGTAAGCATGATGCTCTTAATACAATGATCTAGGGTTCTAAAGCCGAAAGTGACGAGGCAAAGGGGGTCGCTACAACAGTAGAAGCAAACGACATTAATGTTGTAGAAACAAAGGAAGATGCCCAAACTAAGGAGGTGATAGGCACTCCAACTATCTCAATTGATCTGGACACAAATTATGAACATTGATCCTCAAACATACTTTGCTCGGGTGCAGTTGTTGTCTTTTGTTTTGGATAGTTGTTTTGGGATTGGTTCTTATGGATCCTTGTTTATGCTAAGGTTTAAAGAACTTAGATTGCAATGTCTACAAGATCTTAGACTCGTATTTGAGGCAGCAACTCTGCTCACACACATTGGGTAACACAGGACACATACATATTTTTTGAAAACCGAGTGGTAAGCTCTCCTTTAGACAACTTAACATTCAGTCAGCTTGTATTTTCTCTATGAATATGAATAGATGAATAACTATCTATCTATCTATGAAAGTATATATTTGGTTGATTTCAAACTTTCAGTTGCCATCTACAAATTTATTATGAAATACAAATATTTCCATTGAATATATTAGCCTCAAAATATTTAAATTCAACAATGTCAACATTAATTTTTCACCATAATAGTTAGAAATCCATTTAATATTTCGAACAGTTAGAAATTAATCTACTATTTCGATTAAAAAAAATTTGCCAAAAGTACAGAAGTTAACATTAATTTTTAACCATAATAATCAGAAAGCCACTGATATTTTGGATGGTTAGAAATCCATCTAATATTTGGATTTAAAAATGTTTGTCGATTGAATAAAAAATAGATGTGCCAAATTCCCGTATCCATCCATAAATAGTGTGTAGTATTTGAAAATGGGTAATCAGAGGCCTTTAGATCATGATTTGGAAGCCTCTTCCGATCAGTCCGTACAGTACCATCCGTATTTGTTATATAGCTTCCAATATAACAGGCATGCAGTACCAAGCAGAAGTACCTGTTCTCCTAATCAGAAATTTGAGTTGCAATAGAAGATATGTGTTAGCATTTATGTAATAATGGATTCAAGGCTCTATGTGCTAACGTTTCCATACTCGAAGCTCTATGTGCTAACGTTTCCATACTGTATGTCACATTTCAAAAGAATGAATTGCACAGTGATGCCAAATTGGAGGCATAAATAATAAAATACAGGCCCTTCTACCTTGCTTAGAGACATATTGCAACAAATTAACAATTGCAGTCCCAAAGCATGATGTTTTTCAATAAATTAGTTCAGAAAATATAGACAAATTGCTTCTTCGGATATAAAAAAACATTATACAAGATTATATATCATGCAGATAGTCACAGCTGCATAAACTACAACAGACTCACATAGTTGTCAACTAGTTCTGGAGCCATTCAATTCGTCAATATAAGACAGACTCAACCAAAGCCAAAGCCTTCACTAGCTTCATGAATTGCCAAAAGCAATCGCTCCTGAAGTTGGTCTTTAGAGGAGTACTCAGGCAGATCTAACTGGTTGAAACTGCACACAAAAAGCACAAGATTGCAGAGAATAAGATCTATGTAAGATGGTAATTAGACATGATCTTAAAGAGCAATCTGATTTTCCTACTAACAAATCACTCACCAAGTATGTGCCGAAGGCAGTCTTTCCTGGGATCCATATGCTTTTTGAATCTGAAATCTCTGAGTTCCAGATATGCCTTGAAGAGCTTTAAATCCTTCCAATGGGACCTGCCAGTTTTAAAGTGCTGATTATATAACAATCTTTAGGCTGCATTATCTTTGTAGAGATGGGCAAAGTATGCATAAATGCAAATCCCCAAATGGGAGGATACAAGACAGTTTATAAGTTTTATTTTTAATAAGCTTTAAAATTATTTCTGCTGTTCCTCAAAGGAAAGAGCAATACTTTAGATGTCCCAGAGATAAACTGCAGTAAACGTGCCATGTCCTCCTTACTAAAACTCTGAACAACTTCCCAAAACCATTGGACAACCGGAGATGCAGAAGTGTAGCCACTATACTCTGTATTGGCTTTGAGATCTTCAACTGCAAGATCAAATATGTTTTAAGAATCTCAGAGGTTATCTTACAAGATTAACCAAAAAGGAGAAATATATTCAACGGAAAACCACTTACAGTCAATTTCAGGAAGTCCGCTGATCAGTAGCTCAAGTTCTTTGTCATTGAAGATCGAAATAAGTTCCCTTGGTACTAATCCATTGAAACTTTCCATAAATGCATTGATTTGAGGGCGAATGGCAGTTGTTAATCGATGTTCAGCTACAAGATCCACATATTCATGTTTAGTTTCTTCTGTAACTCTTACATTTCTTCCTCCAGGTATAAGTTCACAGTCTGTTACCTGTGAAAATTTCAAGGATACATAAAGGAAAAGTTATGTGAGGAACAAATTTGCAGAATAAAAATTTTCAAAAAGTGGCATTCTTTTACAGCAGAAAATGTAGATTAGTGGTACCAAGCGGAGAACAAATAATACCTCTGTTTTCTCATACAGGATGTGTTTCTCTTCATCTGCATCTATACTGAATGTCAAATCAAGGATGTCACTGACATCATTCTATCAGCAGAAGGAGAACTTTGACGTTAAAATGAGGAATACATTAACTAATTCATCAGTGACTTGTATCACATAAATAAAAAGAGAAAGCTAAAATTCTATTTTAATCTGAGGATTGATCATAGAGAAATAGAAGACACATGGTAACTTCAGTTAAAAGAAAAGCAAGGAGAAGACTATTAGAAAGCAATAAAAACACTGAAAACTGCTACATACCTCCAGCATCCATTTCAGATTCTTATAATAACCAGGATCAATAGCCTCAATGTCATGATATGTAACTTTCACCCCAAGTATGTGTTTATAAAATGATCGAGTAAAATAGACATCTAGGAGTTGGCCATCAAATAATGCTTTTGCGACCTGTAAAAAACATAATCAGCAAAAGATTTCAGACATATATCATACAAAAAGATGAAACTTAAAAACCCATTTCAGATTAATGATCTATGAGAGTTTAAGAGAAACATTACCACACGTCCTACAAATTTGAAGTAGGATAGATGTTCTGTTTGATAAACCGAATTTGGATTGGGCTGAAATGTAGATTCATTCCCAACAGTGGTGAACAGTAGAGCACCTTTGTCAAAAATCACCCTAGAGAGTATTTGGTACCATTCTCTTGTTAACCCACCAGCATCAACGCCCTCTTCTCCTTGAAACTGCACTGTCAGGTGCCCATTGAGGTCTTGATTTGAACGCATCCGTAATTGATTATATGAATCTTCCAGCACATAAGCTCGACGAACAGAAATGCGCAGTGGTGCAGAGGGAATATGCATATGTTGCTCTCTGATCCTTGAACGAAAATAGCCTCTTTTGTTGTCAAAATCAATTAATCTCGATGCCCTTAACATAAGAGAAAGAGACTTCTCTAATAATCCTGGATTTTGTCGTATTAAAGCATTAAGAAGTCTTTGATGCTTCTCAGCAAACCTGACAAATATTGCACTTCCCTCTTCTTTTTTCTGTGGGGAAGCAGCTGGTTTTGCACATGAAAATGATGTGCACACTGCAGCCTCTTTAATCTCCCTAGCAGTCACATCACAATTGTCCATCTGCATAATGCTAGTTCCCAAATGTAATTTTTCACACAAGATAAAGAATGCCTCAATAAATGGCAACAACCTTTGAGAACCCAGAGGAAGAGGAGGTGACATAGCAGCTGTAGCTTCAATAGAGTCTAGTGCAGAATTTCTGTTTGATGTAATCGTAAAAGAGGTTGAGATATTCCCGAACTTTGTTTCTGTCTTGCTTATACAGACACTCAATGCTTGCCATAATGGTTCAAGAGATTTAATTAGTTCTCTAAAAATAGCAGTTCCTTCTTGTTCCCTATCATACCTTAGAGTTTGATGGCCATCTATTCCATCACTAATACCTGAAACCAATGTGGTCAATGCTTTTAGTATTCTCAAAATCGCTTCTCCAGCCATGGAATGTGAACTTAATCCCAACATCTCAGTGTTTGCTAGAGTCACTAACTCACACATAGCAGCATCACTTAAACCACCTGCCAATTTTACTAGTTCAGAAATCAATTGTTTACTATGAAGAGATGTCATACTGGCCAGCTTCTTCAGAATTTCTGCTGCGAGTGAATACACCTTAGCTGACAATCTGAGTAAATTCATGGTATTAGACTCTAGAAGACAATTTAACACAAAGGTAAATAAATAACAAATGTCTGTATACTATAAGAAGTAAGCTGCCTCCCAAATAGAACATATATCAACCAATTAGGACTATTCATTAATATTGAACATCTAAACAGTAAAATTGTCACCGATACTCACCCCTCTTGTGCTAGAAGTTTACATATGTTTTGTAAGTCTGGCTCCGAAAGACGTGAAAAAATGTCATGTGGATTCATAGCCTTGTTGACACTGGATATAGAGGCCTCAGAAACATCATTTCTTTTAGTTTCCTCGTCACTCTTGTGCACCTCAGTTTTGGATCTGGCTGCAAAACATTCATGCCTTTCAGTATTTGAAGCCATATTAGACACCATTTCAGGCATATCTTCACCTCCAACTTGAATTTCTTTCCCCGTATTCAAAACATCCTCTCCATATGAAGATTGTGATTCAGCCTTGACTTCAACATTATTGAGAAGCACATTGAGAAGATCCAAAACCTGTATGGCGTAAAGTAAATGATGGCATCAGACAACACATTTGGAAGACTGTAGTTTAGTAACGGGTACATCCATGCTTTGAATGAATATTAAATACAATACCATGTCCAGCAACTGCATAAAGACAACTGAATCACAAGCAGGACAAGCTAAATATAATGAAAAGCAAAGCAGTACCTGCTCCAAGTGACTACTGCTTCGTAAGACAAGTGGCTGTTTAAGAAGTTTCAGAAGCACAACCAGAGATATTTCTCCTTTCTGGGAGCCATCCAAAGACCATGAAAAGCTCATTTTTTCAAGTACCTTTTCTTTCCCTTTAGCTTTGTTCAACTCTAAAGCTGTCCTGCATGATGACTCCAGTGTTGAACATGGCTCCATATAAAATAGAAGATTTGCAGCAGATAAATGATTTGTTGCCAAGTATGTCAAAATTTCCAGTACTCGACGAGAAACAAGAGGTGGTAATCCTGCAGGAACAAAATTAGCATGGACCCTTGAAGATAGTTTTAGAACTAAATTTTAAGCACATCAAAGGTAAGTTTAAAAATAGTTTTAAGGAGATCATGCCTACCATTTGATAATTGTGAACGAGTATAAACTACATTCCATTGACAACCATAGAGCCTCTGAGATGTAGCCTCATCAGAATATTCTCTTAATACCCCAGTTTCTGGCCTCACCATATCTAGCAAAAGTTGAATTAGACTTGTTTGTGTAGCACTGTGTGCACAAAGATTTAGAAGGAGCCTCTGCAAAAGTTCTTTATCTAATGGCTGGACACAGGAAAAGAATGAAATTAAGCGTTTTTTGAAGGGAAAGAAAATACAAGATAAAGCATATACATGCAAAGACAAAATATGAGAGAGTTCTGAAAATTTGTAAGATATATCTAAAATCAAATTAGTTTTTTTTGGCAGTACAAGTCCAACTGAGAGATAAGATAAAGTCCTGCACTTCAGTCAAATTTAAAAACCAAACTCACACCAAATTCGAATTTACACACAACCTCTCTCTTAAGCAAAAGCATAACAACCTGAAGCCTTTAGAACCCTTATACAAAGACGATCCAGTTTTGTAAGAATTAATATAGACGATACAGATTATTGTAATATCTGTTTTTCACCAATTATGATTTTATTGGATATTTATCCTTTCAACAGTTTTACCTCAAGTGGCAACTGAGCAGTTAGTCATTGATTCTGTATTCTCTGTGTCTATTTTTGTTTTTTCCATCACTCATCCTTCCATTGTGTAAATCCACTTCACATTTTTTGCTTCTTCCTTCCAACTCTTTCACTATTTCATCTCTCTAAATCAGAGACAAAGAACAAATATAAACCAGAAAAAAGATCAGTGTCCTCTTTTTCCTGTTGTCCATATGCCTACATTTTTCCTTATTTTCAAATTCCAGCACCTATTATCTGCACCCATCTGATCCATCCTTGCACAGAAATTAACAAAAATAAAGACAATAATCTATTCCATCCAGGATTTGTTGTCTATTCATTCGCCCTCACTATTCTGCCCCTGTTCCATTAGTCACATCAATTTTTATTTGTTTTGTTGCCACTCTTTTTTTTTCTATTTAGAATTCCTTCTTTTTGTTTCTACTCCCTCCAAATACCATAGAATGATTTCTAATCCATTGCTTTTCCCATCTATTCTTCCTTTGTCCACCCTGTAATTTTGTCTGACACTACAGGATTTCTGTCTGTGCAAAATCTGCCTTTGCTTTCATCTGTGTAAAGACACCTCACAGCTGTCAGCCAAGTTGTATCTGTGTTTGAGAAAACCCATGAACGTCTGCAATATCAATTCCTCACCTATGTACTAACTGCAAAGTCATTGTTGCCGATGGATTCTACCAGCCACTGCAGGGACAAGTTGCCAATGCTGGAGGCTGTGAACTGAGAATAATGTCTGTGCTCAACAGTAACATCCCTATTGCATATCTGTCAATGAGGGCTTGGTTGGTTGATTAGGCAGGGGTTTTGTCATTCTCCCTACCAAGGTTCAAATCCCCCAGAGACATGTTTTCCCCTTGTGTGCCATCTTACCTGTGTAAGCAGCCCGTTTCATGCAGTTGGGGCTAAGAGCAAGTCCTGGGTAAATTTGGCAGAATAGATAGTCCCCAGTTGTGGCATCTTAGCCCAACGGTAGCTTCTGTGAGTTGTGAGATGTATCTACTATATTGCAATATTCCATGTTGGAAGGTGTCACTTTGATATGGGCACAAAACAACAATTCGAACACTGACATACAAGAATAGAAGACCCAAAAGGGAGGGTAAGCATGCAAGTAGAAAGGAGAATCAAGATTGCTGCGATGTACCCACATATGGTATACTCTTCATTCTATTAGCTATTTATAGATGTAAAAAACTGTTGGAGAGTGATCAAGTTTGAGCAAGTCTCCTAGGGTTACAATAAAATATACACAGTTAGGTGGGTGATCAAGTGTGACCAAGCCCCCTATGAATTATGTACAATAGATAGGAAAAATAAAGAAAATTGTGTAAATCACAACCATAATACAAAGTCTAACCAAGTCCACTAGGAACTTAGGGATTAAGTTTCATCAATTCCTCCTTATTGAGAGGAAATCATCCCCGATTTCTATTGATGGTACCACTTTCCAACGAAGGACAACATGGTTGAAAGGAACCATGAACGGGGAATTTTGGAGGAAGAGGTGATGCCATCTACTTCAGAGCTGAAGTGTTTGCAGTAGGGGCTGAAGCAGGATGTAGAATGTGATGTGGACTCGATGCTTGGAGTAGCACCTCCCTGCTGAACTCTAAATCCTGTGGGGAAGGTTGTGGAAGGGTGAAAGGGATGAGCACCAAAGCAGAACAGTGGAGGTTGACCTACTTAAGAGCTTATCAACCTGACTGAGGGGGAAATGTGATATGGTAGCTTTTAACATCCCTGTGAAGTTTGTAGGTGTTGAAAAAATGTTAGTGCATAATTACTTGTGGACATTAATAATTAATTGCAAAAATAAATAATTATTTGTGCACCTTGTGATCATAAGAAAAAAGCTTTGCAATTACCAAGATAAGGTCGACACACTTTAGTTAACCTATCTTGATCATATCTTACATTTTCATGATCCCAAGTTGCCTGTAAGCTTGACTTGGAGAATCTGACTATGTGGCTTAGTGAACTACAATAGGTAGCATAGTGAACTAGAAAAGAAAGGAGGCACTTAGCCTTGAGTTGATTGTTGTATATATTGGACTATGGTCCTTGTTACTGCCCTAGTTGCATCAGCAGATTGTCATGTCCCCATTTTTGTGTTCCCATGTTCTGCAGTCGAAATGACTTCCGTGGTTTGCCAGTGAAGAAAAAAGGAGTCAATGGGGGTTATTTAATGTCACTTAATTAGGAGATGTTATGTTTTTAAAGTGACATTAAGGAAATAAGTAACTTTAGATTAATAAGTTACTTAAGGTGAATTTTTATCTTAAAGTGAATGTAGAAGGGGAATAAGGGTCATATTTGACTTAGTAAAAAATGGGAAAGTTCTAGAAGGCATGGAAGAAGGGTAAAAAAAGGGGTAGCGCTTCACTTTGGGGGATGTTTTGCATTGATCTCTTTGGAGTGCTCTTGGAGCCAAAGTTTTTGTTAGGGTTTGGAAAAACCCTTTCATTGCAGTTTAGTTTTGGTGGTGCAATATCCACCCTAGCTAGACAAGGAGGAGGATCCATCCAGTATCTACAACTGAGCTTCATTTGTGGTTTGGTATCAGTTTGGAGGTGCAGATTTGTGGGGTTCTCTGCTGGTGACCGTGACATCATCCAAGTTTTTGGCTTGTTATTGTATGTTTTTCATTGATGTATTGCAGCTACCATAGCAGCCATTCGGTTGATGTATTCAGTTCTTCATTCATAATAAAATACTCCATGATTCTCTTCTATTCCAAGTGTATCTAAAATGCCTGCAATATGTTTGACGAAATGTCTTTAGTAAAACGAATGCAAGCAGCAAAATATTTATGGAAAAATAACATAATTGCATAGAAATTCATAATATCCCTACCTAGCTCTAATGGGGATATTACAATGGTATCAAAGCTCGAGATCTTTCTAGCCTGAGGGGAAATGGTGATACAAGGCCAGATTGGTTAGTGGCTGCATTTTTACTGTTGTTAAGGGTTGTATCTTCCATTTCGTAGTAGATCCAAGCATAGAGGGGCCTGTTATCCCCTAGGGATAACTAAGGAGATCACGTCTCGAGGCCCACAGGTCCTAGACATGGAGTACCGAGAGCCAGACGACTTCAGCATGGCCCTGGAGGGCCCCTCTTTTCTTCAGTGTAGTCCACATATCACCAGCAGCAGTATCCATCACACCAGCCTGGTCTTGAAGTAGCAGTTAGTCTTGCTCCATGAGGTAATGAGTCCGAGTATCATGGTATGTATCACTCTAATTTTTGAAGCACTTGAACATGCTGTATCGAATCCTTCTTCATTTCATGACTTTTGCTTGGAAATTATGCTCTTTGCCTCATTTAAACCTGGAAGGGTGACACGGTGCCCTACTAAGTTGGTTTCCCTTTAGGATGGGTTGCTACTGGGTGGATCTATGAAAAGTCATCGTTTGTTCCCTCCATACTCACCACTTTCCATCTTTATTCCTTCCATCTCCCCTATCCTTGTTTGGGAATTGGGATTGGCTACACTAGGAAGGGTTGTACCTTACCTTGTGGGAAGAAGAGGCTAAAGGCCCAGAGGGTAAAAGTAGCTGGCAAGAATTAAAATCCATTTTTGAAACCTTCGAGATGCTTCGCCCATGGATCCTCGAGAAAGCAGTGAAAGGCTTCTTAGTAAGAAAAGGGGAACCACAAGATAACATAAACACTCAAGATACTAGTTGAAGGATAGGGGTCACATCATGAGCTGGCCTATTATGACCATGGGCATGTAGCGGTATGACATTACCACCTATCTGGTCACCAAACCAGGGTAGTGGCTCTTGGTGGCATAGCCAAGAGAAAGGGGGTCTCATCACAAGCCAGTGTTCTCATTTCCGTGAAATGTTTGTGGATTACACAGTCACCTCTGGTCATCAAGCCATGACAGTGGCCCTCAACTATTTCCTTGAAGCACAAGAGCAAAAGATCAAAAGCAATAAAGCTAAGAATAAAAGGCAATGAATGGGCTAGGAAACAATTGCATTCATGACAAGGTGCAACTCACCCTCCACAAAGGCACCCACAAGTAAGACTCTACATTTCCTTGTTATCACATGCACCCTGTTATCGCACAGTTTGTAGTTTAGGTCATAGGCTAAAGGATAGAGACCAAACTGGCGTAACCGGAACCTTCCCCACCCAATGTCACCTCGATGGGGAGGTTCTTTCTGTTTAGGGAAGTTAGCCCAGGGGAGACGTCCCCGGTAACCTGGGGTTTGAAGAGGCAGAAGATATAAGGTCAAGTTTTAGAGTTCCCTCCTCACAAGTTACCACCAATGTTAGACAGTCCGGCTAATCAGCCAATAAAAGAAGTGTATGCCCTATTGAAAACACCTGCCCGGAACAAGACAACAACAACACAATATATATATTTGCAGGCTATAACTCAAAGGGTTAGTACTTCATTGACTATCTAATATTATTTAGTAAGCAATGCAATAGATATAAAATGAAGTCAACGTTTTGTCAATTAG
>ML834100.1:50466-68767 GCA_009831015.1 Picea engelmannii | reverse complement strand
CCACCTTCGCACTTCACCACCACACTCCACTACCCTGCCTACACGTCACACTCCACTCACATGTATCTCGTCACATCCCTTCCACCTGTTGGCCATTCAATGTTTAGCACCTCACACCTATATGCCCATTGTCAAATCAATGTCGTCGTACATGACCGTTACCCGTCCAACTCACCATCTGCTCCATAATGGACACCATGTTCCACCATTTAACTTCGTTATTTTGCCATTCATGCATTGTTCATCGATCCAGACACAAGAGACGCCAATGTTTCCCATATTCTAGCTAACCACCACCAAGCTCATGGTCAATAAGCGCCATTACACATGGTAACCACAAACTACACCTTTTTCCGTTTGCAAGTATCAGTTTGATCATGGCGCCCAAGTCCAAAGCCACCGAAACTGAAGAAAATCCTTTCCTCCCTCATCCTGTCGGCCTGGATCGCATACCCTTGGCCGATAAATATTATTTAATTGCAGAGCCAAAGTGTGAGATTGACTTCTTCGAATTACACTTATGGCTCAAGGATATTTTTTGGATCAGAGCGGTGAGATCGAACTCTGGGAATCCAATCTCCCACTATACCTTTTTCCCCAGACATACCATTTCCTCAAATTTTCCCTGAAATCCCAAGCTCACTCTCTTCTCGGCCAAAGGGCCATTGTCTCTTCGTCTAGAGAAACTCTTTTCACCATCACCCCTGAAACGATAAATCAAATACTGCAGATACCCATAAATGATCATGCATCCCCCTTCTCCATTGAAATATTGACCGAGCTCTACCAAAAACTGTCTTTCCCGCAGAGAGATCAAATATTTCAACTCTTCCTACCTGAAAATTATCAATTACCCAAGAATAACCCCCCATATCATTCTTCCATCTTCTCAGTCAAATGAAATCAAATCATCTCATCCCTATGTTGCCTGCTAGGTTACTATTCTAATGAATGGGTAGATGAACCCATTATGGGTTTTCTATCCATTTTCTCCACTAAGGAAAAGGATACTACACAGTTTGACTACAACCGATTTCTGGCTGATAACATCCATGAATAGATCTTCAAGTTTTCCACAGAAGGTATGTTCAGGTATTCTTCAATATTGGTGTACATGTTCCTCTTCTTCCAAGCAGACAAATTATCCTTCTCCCTCCAAAAGTTGGATCAAGATGGTAATCCTCAACCTGTGACCTCTTGGACATCAATTGTGAGGAAGAACTCATCTTAGTTTAACTTCAAACAGTTCATTGACCAGTTTTACTATCTAGTGGTATGCATTATCAGCAACATAACAGAACCAAGAGCAAAGGAGAAAGTCCAGAGGATCATACACCTGTCAAACCTAGCCAAAAGAGGGGACTGGTACCTTTACCAGGACCATATAGAGATCAAGGTCTATGGGTGTGAATTATCTCCCTATAAGCTACAAAAGTACTTTCCTGTCAAAATATTCGCCTTTGAATACATCAGACAGATGATTAATTCTGATGATATTCATTTTGTGGCATTCAAGAATAAGTAGCGGCTCAGGATCAAAGGTCGGATAGGTTCTTTCATTTTCAACAACATAGTTGCAGGGAAAGAAGCCAATAATATGTTAAAGGAATGAAGTTCAAACTGAGCTTCCCATGGCACTCTAACCCTTGTGGCATTATTGTAGAAACCAGGATTAAAAACAATATTTCTCCCTATGTGCATGTGCCCAAACCTAATATTGAAAGATTCATGAACTAGATAGAGTGGGAGGAAAATACTCTGCTAGACATTGAACAACAGCCTTCACCCTTCACCTACCATCATTTCACATACCAACACTCCACAAGTACAAGAAGATAAAATATCAAGGAAATAATTCTCTCCTTCGGTCACAGAAGTCTCAGCAGAAGATTTCCAAGTCTACAGGAAGAGGCCCAAGACCAGTCATACACCTGACAAGTACAGAGAAGAAGAAACTCAGTCCACCAAAGTTATGGAGGGACCACACTCATCACTCTTCTCAGGTAGCCAGAAAATAATGTCCACTTCCTCATCCAGGAAACAAATAGATACCACATTGTCAACTAAATCCTCACAGGAGCCTACAGGACTCAACATATTTTAAAAGTATAACTTGATCAAAAAGAAGAATGAGTTGGTGACCAACAACACCTATGCACAATTTTGGAAGCAGACATCAAAAGAACATCAAAGGTTACTATCTTCCTTTGGCACAGAGAAAGGAAGGATTCACATGGCGTTCTTGCAAGCACAGGTTCCTCACCCCAAGGCAATTTCTGATTACAAGAGGGCAAATTTTGAATTTGATGTAAAAGAGGTGCATCCAGCTGACCAAATGGATATGCACAGACAAACTAGGGAGATGATTTTCTCCACCCTGGCAAATACCTCCATGAATGCTGCAAAATTGTGGGTCTCTTTAAACAATTTTTAGTCTCAGTTGAAGCTGGAAAAGATATCTTCTCTAGCCAAGGATAACAAGATCAAATCTCTGGAGGATCTGGTATTGAAAATTGGATATAATCCATCAAATGTTAAAGCAGTCGAGGAACTACTAAAGAATGAAAATGTTGACATAGAATCTTTGATGAAACAACTGAAACTCTCATCCATTGAAGATTCACAAACAAAGGAAATAGTTGAGAGTGAAGGCCACAAAGAGGAAATGTTAAAACTGATAATGGAGCAGAATGCTCAGATTAAGGAAATGGAGGCCGAGCTAGATAAGTTGGTCAAAGAGAAGGAACAGAGTGTGCCAATGACTGTCATCCCACTAGAGGTGGTCCCTCTCATAGGAATCAGTACAACATCAACAACAACTACAACAGACATTCCTTCGGCCATCCCAATGACAATTTCATATGCTTCTAAGAAATTGGCAAAGTCAATGGAGGACATGAGTTTGCAAGGAGAATAAATCAGAAGACTGCAAGAAGAGATCAAAAACCTCTAGAAACTAAAATCCATGTTCCAGTCCAGTTACAACACAGAGATGCACAAGTCACAGAGACTCACTTAGGAAATACAAAAGTTGCAGAAGGAGACAGTCATGGACAAAACACTGTCAGAAGCCAAGGAAAACATATGGATGGACAACAACAAGTCAATGACAGAGATTTTTCAACTCATAAAAATTGTGTTTGAATAGCATGAAATGGTATAGAGAGCTAGACAAGCCATTGACAAGATAAGGGAAGAATTGGGAGAGAGGCCTACAGAGGCCACTGAAATCATCAAGTTCTTGAACTCCAAGACCAAAGAAGAGATGGAGGCATTGGAAATTGGACAAGATAGAGACAATCCTTGAGGTCAAGAATGTTTTGATCAAGAAAGGATTGATGTTGCAATTGGAGGAGAAGGCCCAAACAATGGACATTGGAGTGCAGATATTTTTCAGAAATGTTGATTCACTGCACAAGAAGGGTCTTCCAGGTTTACTTGTGATCAACGATAAGCTTATTACTATGTCAGACTACAAATAGAAGATCCTCACAGTAGCGAAAGATGGTTCTAAATTTGCAGGCATACAAGGGAGCATAACTGGCAAGGCTTTATTGGAAACTCTACAGTTGGACCTGAGCATCCAACATGAAATAAAATACATTTTCATCACAAAGCCCACCTTTTTCAAGTACACTGAGATGGATGAAACATACAGGAGGTTGCTCAAGGTTTCCATCCCTAGTCAAAAGAGATGGGAATACCTATGTGCTTTGCTCGAGTAGAGTTGATGTGGACATCCGAGTCAGCATGAGGAACAATCAAGTCAAAGCAATTAATCACCAACTACTTTCCTCAGAATTAGCACCAAGGATTCGAATAGATCATCAAGAGTCCTATTATTTTGTAATTTGTAATCTAGTTAGTTAGATTTTTTCTCCACCATATCCTATTCATTAATGACAGGATCAGATGTAACTATTATATAAATACTTCTCACTTAGAAGTATTGAGGGTTGATTTTTTCACCCAGGAAGTTATCTTTGTAATCTTTTTTAGAAGATCGGCCAGTAATTAAAAGGTTATTCATAGGATTCTTTCATTTGGATGTTGGTGATGTTTATCTTGCTCTGTTAATGTTTATCTTGCTCTGTAAATCATATTGTTTTTTGTTTCTAATCATTTAAAGAAAGTTAATGAATATAATTTGTCTCGTGCACTCTGTTTCTGGTCTTTAGCGATCTGCATGTTATTTCATCTGACATTAAGTGAAGATATTCTTGATTGCTTCTTTGCTTAGTTGAATTTCTCACATGTTCTATCTTTCCACCACATTTGATCTTAATAGATCCAACATTCTTACTATCTTGCCCTCTGAATAAATCTTATAAAAGTTGTAATATGATCTTAATATTTAACACAAACCCCATAGCCCAATGGATGTTTAATGCAATACTTCAACCAATCTTCATTAAAAAAACAACTGACTCAGATTATTACAACTAGCCTAATATATAAAACTCAAATAGATCTAAATCATATAGAGAGATCCCTCTCTAAAACTGGCAGGGCTAGATCCCAGTTTCAAAAGTGGTTTTGGTAAGTTACCTCTGTTAATTTCTTCTACCCTTAACAACCTCTGGGAATTACAGAGTGCTAACATAAAATAAGATGTAAAAGGCATTCAAAGGGTTCAAAATTTCCATCGCAGTAAGTCAAGTAGCAACCTTGTTCTTACCTTCACCATTTTTCTTCTTCATTCAATTGTCATTTTTCCTTTTTGGTTCCCAGCAACCAGTGAAACCTATGGCTGACCCTTAAATATTTTTGTTTGTCTTCCAGGTATCTTTTTCAGTTTATGGTCCATGAGAACCTTGTTATCGTACAAGCTGTATTTTTGAAAAATCCAGACCCAACCACAAAATGGCGAAAACTAAGAGAACACCTACCCATTGTTACCTTAGGCAAGTATTATCGTCACTTTAGAGGTGAGGTGGTCACCTCAATGGGAGAATCCCAAGTGACCCTAGGGGGAAATCAGACGAAAATTGAGATGATGGAAGTGTATCCCCTATAGGTCATTATAATAAGAGTGGAATGGATTTATGAAAAGTCTTGGTGGTAGACAAAGGTTTCAAGGAGGTAAGAATGCCTGTAAAGAGTGATGTACCTGCCCAAGACACAAGAACAAACCAAGTATGTGCATATAATGTTAGGTGGACAAGAAAGTTAAGTTTATTTTACCTAATTGCACAAGTAAACAATGTTGTATATCAGAAACAAAATGATAGTGACAGCTGCAAAATAAAGTTGCTCAAAGCTTATTGAAAGGTACAAGAGACAGGCTAGCAAATTGACTAGTTTAGCTCAAGAAGATAGCATAAACCTTTAGAAAAAATATAAGGATATTGTTAAAAAGCTCTATAGAAGTAATTATAATCCTTATGGATGTAACAAACAATTTATTACAGCAGAGAAATCAGCCACCAAAAATCACAAGTAATCCACCCAAAAAGTGTGCTAGGGTTAGGAGAAAATAAGGGCAAACTTCTAGCAATTTTTTATGGTTGAGTTAGGAGTTATTTGAAAATTTTATTTAGGGTTTTTCATCCCTAATGGCTGTAGATGAAATTTTATAATAGAATCAATAAAAACTTAGCAAATTGAGAGGCCCTAGTGGCTCAACCAAGCATATAAAGCATAGAATTGATTCCAAATTAGACAATCTCAAAAGAATGATTTTTCATGTTTACCGAGGCAAGTATTTTATATCTCCAATGCAAAATTCAGATTAGTGCCTTTGATATTTGGGTGAATGGAGTCTTTAAACACAAATTGGATCAGCAATATCCCTAGGGGTGTAAATCCTCTTACTCCCTAGGTTATTCTAATCAAACTAGGGTAAAATCTAGGAGGGTATACACACTCATATTCCTCCTAGCCACCATTGCAAAATGACTTGTAAACTTAGAAAATTAGATGAATATTAGTGGAGGGTGTATCCAACATACTCCTCCTAGTGTTTCAACCAAGAATAACTAAGAAACAAAAATAAATAGCTAACAAATGTAGAGTTTTCCTTACCAATTCCAAGAAAGAGAGAGATCAAACCCTAGTTCACCAAGCAAATTACCATCCAATAGCAAGAAAGAAAACCTTCAAGAGGTTTTCACCACCTTATCTCATCTATTCATTAATATATGCACCAAAAATCATTTTCAAGAGAGATAAACACCAAGAATCCTCAAGTGTAGAGAAAATTTCAGCCAAGTACTTCTCACAAAGGGAGAGTTATGATCTTAAATGAGATTCAAATGATCTCTATTTATACAAAATGTCTTAAACATAGTTTTTCCACATAAGATAAGGTAAACACAAAATAAGGGGGGGGAAACCCTTATTTTCCCCCTTTACACAAATAATTCATCTTTAATTCAAATTTAAATCTTAAAACAATGCACAATAAAAACCCTAAAATGACGTCACCCCTCTAAGGGTGACGATTTGACCCTTTAAGAAAGTTGTTGGACTGGAAGGTTGAGGTTTTGGGGGCTCATCAATCCTCCCTCTCATGCTCTATATCATCCTCAAGTATCCTCCCACCAAATCATGCCAAGTGTCAAGTAGCAACTTCATCACCACCAAACCCTAGCCCCTCTATGACATCAAGCCTCAAGAAAGTGGTGTTTTTCCTCCTTCAATCAAAACGTTTGGGTGGTAGGGTCTATATTAGGTCCTCCATGATGAAATTTAAGCCTCCAAAGGCATGTTTTGGTGATCCATCATGTGGGCCCTCAACATCCAACATGTGGGCTTCAAGCCCCATGGAATCCCAAGCTAGACTTGTTCCTCCAAATATGTCTACCAGCGGGGTCCTGTAAAGACAAATGGATATGCCCTCCAAGGATATCAAGTCAAAGCATCATGATGAGAAAATAAAATCAATAAAATATCCATTCAAGCATTTACATCCAAACCACCTCATCAAACTAAACTAATGCTCAAATACCCTATGCAATTTACCAAGTTTGAGTATGGGAGGGTTGACAAAACGACCTATTGGGTGAATCATATCTCAAGTTTAGGGGTGTTTCCCAAGGGGACCTCCCTCTAAGTCATGTTGATGATGTGTTATGGATGAGGGGAATAATTTTTTTCATGGGGTTCATGACATACAAGGGCTTGTAGTGTCTCACTTATGGGTGCCTTTGTAGAGGGTGTGTTGCACCTTCATTTTCAATGCATACTTTTTCCAAGCTCATTCATTTCCATTGATTAATTAATAATCCAAAACCTTAGGTACTCCCTATTGGGGAATTGATTAACTTGGGGGGAAGTATGACAAGGCCACTTGAAGCTAGAGGTACACAGAGTGCCATATGCAAGGAAAGAAAAGGACAATGCATGAGTGTACAGACCTCAACAAGTGGGAACATTTATATAATGTTAATTTGCTTTTGTAGATCTTTGATTTTTTAGGAGAATATTTTCATTGCTCTTAAGACCTCTTTGGGAGAGCATCTAGAAGGTTCATAATCAGAATTTTATCTTTTTCCACCCACAAGCCTCTAGGCCTTCATCCCCTTATTCCCATGAAGTGAGGGACAACCCCTTCTTAGTTCAGTACACCCAAAAAACCCAAAAGGTGAAGAGATGACAAGATGAAGTGTGGAAAGTGACAAGTATGGTCGGTAATGGCACGATGACTCATCAAAAGGACCTCCCAATAGAATACATATCCCTAAGGGTGACCCACTTACTAGGGTGCAATGTCAACCTGGTGAAACAAGGAAAAGAGCACAATGTCCAAGAAAATGTCACATAATCAAAAGAAGTAATAGATGTAACAAAATTAAATGCCTCAAATATTGAAATGACACTCACAATAATGCTTGACTTGTACCTCATGGAGTAAGACCCAATGTCATCCATAGGTCAGCTGATGTGATGGATACCTTCAACATCAACTTAGAGTTGTGGTGGCGAGGTGGGTCTCCATCTATGCAAGTGGACATTGTTGGTCAAGTTGTCTCTCGGGACTCCATGTCTGCAACCTGAGGGCCTCGAGACGTCATCTCCTTAGTTATCCCACAAAATGGGGATAATATATGGCTCCTACTTGGGGACATTTGCTCGTCGTAAAGTGCATGATAACTGCAACATCTCATGGTATAGATGTGCCTACACTGAAACAAAACACTATAAAATCTAGGGTGGTTCTATCACCCTTTATCCATATACATCAAAACCAAAAATGAAACTAATCTAAAAGAAAATTTTAGCATTTTTTCAAAAAAAATTAAACTAAGCATGAAATCAATATGCAAGTAGAGAAAAATGAAATATCAAATGCATCTAAACTAACATCAATATTCAAATTCAAGGAAAGAAATATGAACTACCTACTTACTTGGGGCCTTGGGGCCCTGAAGATCAGGAGATAGATGATGTCAGGTGAAGTCATACAACCAATGCAATTGGTTGATCATCTCATCAAAGTATCTCCCTTTGTGCTTAATCATGTGAAATAACAAATATAAGTCCAGCAAAAAATGATCATGAGCATAAATAGATATATAATCAATTGTAAAATGAAACTCATGGAGATGGGTGGGAGGGAGGAAATCCAACTCGAAATAGAAACCATTAGCCTGGTCATCTTACCTAAAAATGTAACCACAAGCCTAGTCAATCCATCTTTGAAGAGGGATGCTATATGTAGACGATGGCTCATCTTCATCCCCATCATGATCACTTATTTCTAAATACTAAGAAAACATAAAATATCCCAATAAGACCCCATGATTTCTTTGAGAACAAGAAATGAGGTAAGGGACCAACTCAGTACTGAAAAAAACGTTGCCTCTTTATATGCAAACCCTTTCTCTTTGTAGAGTGATCCTTTGATTCCTCTGGGATGGCCACGTCCTAGTGTTCATCTAGAAGTGAGGATGAAGTTGGTTGAAATTCCTCATAGAATGAGTTTGCATCCCCAAAAGGATTTGTATCAAAAATCCAAAAGGATGACTGAAAATCACTCTGAAAATTATGTGATAGATCATCCTCAAATGGACGGAAAAAATCTATAACCATATCACCATCAGGCTTCCAAACATCTGAATCATATATGCATGAATACCAATCTCCTGAAGATGAAAAATCAAACCCCTTTTCTTGAGCGCTACCCTCAATGTCGTAAATGGGGTCTCTATAAAAAATGAAATGACTAGAATCCCATGTATGTCTCCCAATCTGTATGAAAGTGTCTATATTATCATCAATGATATCCATGGTTTCTTTCACAAGACCATCAGTGCGACTAAAAATGATCATCTCTTCATCTTTGTGTGCAGGAAGAGCAGAGCCCAGGGTGGATTCAACTAGATCTTCAATTTATTTACTATTGGGACTAATTGCCTCTTTAACTTCATGCACATGAAGAGAGCAAGGTTGGACAACCTCACCTTCATCAAGAGGGAGCAAAGATAACAATGTCTCAACATGTTGCAATTCGTCAGGATTCTTCTTTCTCTTTATGGACATGCCCCTCCATCACCTCTTCATCATGAGGGGCTTGATCCTTACCGCAGGATGATTTGTTTGTTTTTTCCAAAAACGATCTGCTACATCCAAGGGTTCCTCTAATAATTCTTCATTTCCAAAGTCATGGAATAAAGTGTCATCAAGATCTTCAAAAGGATTACAACACCTCGTGTTCTCTTCTTGATGTGCAGGAGGAACAAAGGTATGGATGTCTTCATCAAATGGAAGGGTAGATATGAACACTTCATCTTCATCAAATGTCTCGTCTGGATATTCATCGAGATATTCTTGGTGAATTTATTCATATATTTTTCCTTCAATCATTTCTTCATCCTCAAGGGCTAGTTATTCGACATATTTTTGAAATAATTCTTTTATATGATTCATCATTTCCTCGACATCTTTATTAGAAACCTTTTCCTTTTCCATTTGTAAAAGTTCCCTTCTCGAGGCATCACAAGTTATGTATGAGGTTTCATCCCATGGTGCCATGATTCCATTAACCGAAAAGGTTCATCAATGGAGTCCTTAGATGAGGTCAAGGCTTATCAAAGGATGAAAAAGGGAAGAAAGGGAAATGTGGGTTCTTGGGAAGGTGGAGTTGCTAGATGAGCTTCAATAAGAGCTCATCAAAGTTGGAAACAGAATGTCCTTTAGGTGGAGTCACCAGGAAAGATAAGGAAAGGATTTGGGATAGCTTTCCAAAGTGTTGTTAAGGTTCAGAAAAGGATTCAAAATCCTCCTCGACAACGGCGCCAAAATTTCATCGCACAAGTTATAGGTTGGAAAAATCCTGAACCAACCACAAAATGGAGACAAATAAGAGAAAACCTACCCACTGTCAACTTAGGCGGGTATTCACGTCACTTTAGAGGTGAAGTGGTCACCTCAAGGGGGGAATCCTAGGTGGCCCTAGGGGGAAATGAGACGAAAAGTGAGATGATGGAAGTGTAGCCCCTATAGTTAAATATACTAAGTATGGAAGGGCTTGATGAAAGGTCTTGGTGGTATCCAAATGTTTCCAAGAGGTAAGAGTACCTGTAAAGAGTGATGTACCTGCCCGAGACACAAGAAAAAGCCAAGTATATGTGTGTAATGTTAGGTGGACAATAAATTTAAGATTGTTGTCCCTAATTGCAGAAGTAAACAATGATGTATATCAGCAACAAAATGATAATGATAGCTACAAAATAAAGTTGTACAAATCTTAGTGAAAGGTACAAGAGAGAAGCTAGCAAATTGACTAGTTCAGCTCAAGAAGATAGCATAAAACTTTAGCAACAATGTAAGGTTATTGTAAACAAGTTTTGCGGAAGTAATTATCAGCCTTATTTTTGTAACAAACAAGATATTATAGAATAGGAATCAGCCACCAAAAATCACAAGTAATCCACCCAAAAAGTGCACTAGGGTTAGGAGAAAATAGGGGCAAACTTCTAGCAATTTTTTATGGTTGAGTTAGGAGTTATTTGAAGATTTGATTTAGGTTTTCTGAAACCTCAATGGTTGTATATGAAATTTTATAACATAAGAGAGAAATAATTAGAAAATTGAGATTCCCTAGTGGCTCAACCAAGCATACAAAGCATAGAATTGATTCTAAATTAGACAATTTCAAAAGAATGATTTTTCACGTTTATCGAGGAAAGTATTTTATATATCCAATGAAAAATTCATATTAGTGATTTTAATATTTGGGTGAATGGAATATTTAAACACAATTTGGATCAACAAGGTCTCTAGGGGTTTAAATCCTCTTACTCCATAGGATATGCTAATCAAATTAGGGTAAAATCTAGGAGGGTATACACACTCATATTCCTCCTAGCAACCCTTGCAAAATGACTTGTAAACTTAGCAAACTAGATGAATCTTAGTGTAATATGTATCCAACATACTCCTCCTATGGTTTCAACCAACAATAATGATGCAGAACCCCCTCCCCTATGGGATTTTGTGACCTCCCAGTCACTGGATCGTTCCCATATCTGAGTTTGAATGGCTCTATGGTTCCCTGTTGGAACCTCTCAAACAATCCACATGTCCCTTTTTCTTTTGAATTCTACCCTACACGAGAAAACACTGAACACCCAGCGTGAGCTTCACTCCCATGTGACCACAACTGATGTGACCATAACCTTCCCGAAAATATATTTTAGGTTTCGCTAGTTCGGGACTCCTATAGGTGAGCTACCTCTTGACTCCTCAATCTCCGAATTTCTGAACACTGATTTGGAGCCTAGTGAGATTGTTGGTTTCTCCCTTAACTCTCTACCATGTGACTTGTTGTTCTATATTTTATACTTAAGGCTTGAAAGTATAAAGTATAGGCATCAGAAAATAAGAGGGTCTATGATATAAGGAAAGTAAGGACAAATCTTAAGGGAAAAGGAACTATGGCTGATTTCTAAGTGGTCTTTGTCTAGCTTCCAATTGTTCCTGGACACTAATGTCCTACTCAATGGTTTCCCATGAACGTTCAAGTTCAACCCGAGTGGTAGCAGTTTTTAAGATAGTGTTAAAAAGAGTTAAATCGATACTGGTCTGGTCTGAAAGACCGGATTCGATATTGGGTTGTCTCATAATAGGTACAGTCATGGAGGGAAAAGAGTTTTAAAAACTTGTTGTTTTTCAAGTTGTTGTTTCTATTTAGATTATGTAAGAAAGATTCCCAAAATTTTGAATTAATAGTATAACAAAATCAAAGGTCATTTCCCATATCTGAGTTAAACTGAAAACCATACATGAAATGAAAGAAAACATAAAGTTGTGGAACAAGGTGAGGCATCAACCAAGGAAGAATCTCACTTTCTGACAGAAGAAGAAAATAGATAGGAGAAAATTTAATGAAGCATAAGATATAGAAATCTAAGTAATTCACAGGTCTTGTACCTGCTGATAGCCGCTACAGAGGAAAAATTGTAAACGATTAGATGAATAAAATAATTGATCATCACAGTAGAGGTTGTACTAAATTGTAGCTAAGCATTCATCAAAGATATGTAATAAATGATGTTAAATATGAAATAATAGAGGAACACATAACTCAAACTTAACGGGATTTGGAGTCTTCGATTTTCATTTGTATAATTCTCAAATGAAAAATTTCTCTGCTACCATCGGCCAAGGAAAAATCCCTTGGTATCTCTTTCAAAATTGTATTTATACAAAGAAAATCTTCAACCCTAGACAGTTGGTATTCTCCTAATCTCCTCAGTGCTACGGTTACAGAATACAAATTTGAATCGTTTTCTTGGTTACTTTTACTTTTCTAACAGTTGGACAAAAATAAGCATACATGTGTTACTTCATCATTTCTTTGAAGCACTTCCTTCGCCTAGTCCATAACACTCAACGCACATGTCTAGAAACTGCACCAAAATATTGGAAGGTTCTATCGTATCCTTTGCTTCACACATATACAACTTCCTTTGAATTTGGGGCAGCTTGTCTTCAATCTTTACCTTTTCAAACTTTGTTGACTGCAACTGTAGATTCAGATTTATTAGCCACTTATCTATTTGGGTGATGTCAAGTTGTTTCAATTGTGAAATCTCGAGCTGGGATTCATTCCAAATTTCTTCGATATGCAGTTGATGCCTTACAACATTGATCTATTATAATAGCCCGGAACAGTCACCTTTACCAATGCCTAGTGTTTTTGTATCTAGCTGATCAAACACTTCTTCACATTCTCTCTTAACTTCTCTTGCCATTTTCCTGTTTTCAAAAATATTGGTCTCCCATGTTTTTAATATGATGTCTCCCCTGATCTATTCTTTTAAAGTCAGCTTTGGGATGGTTGGTACTTCCTCTCTAGCCGAAAACGCTACTACCTTTTGAAAAGCAATGTGAGCTATTGTAGCCTCTTTTTCCCTCAAAACAATATTATCCAGTGAGTGGCTTATTTTTGAGAAGTAGTTTTGAATGATTTCTATTTTAGAAAGTATGTTTTGTTGTTCTGCTTGTATTTTCTCATGTACCTCTAGCGCTTGGGCTTGAAATGTTGTTATATTCACAACTTGTCCTTTAATGGACTTCAACTCAGCCTATAGTTGTCTCACTAATTCTTCCTGTCGAATAACATGTACTTGACTCACTTGCATCTGCTTGTTCGCTTCATCTAAACTAGACTTCAACAGTTGCATTTCCTGTTTGTCCACAGTTCGGGTGTGTTCAACCCTTTGATTTACCTCCTCTTGAATATTATTCTCTGTGTTCTTTATTTGGTCCTGCAACTGAGCTATCATTTGATTTTTCTATTTTAGCCTTGTTCTGAGGCAGTCAACTAAGAAAAAATTGGTCGTCGCCAAAGCTCCCATAGAGCCTGCTACTTATGTGGCGAAATATTCCTCTTCTAGGTTTTGCCCATCTATGAGCACTCTGTGTTTCTTCACCATTGTTCCTTCTCTATGATGCATTTCATGTTTTACTATGGATTTCCTCTTCTTACTGAAAAATTAATCAGAGGAAGGTATCTCTTCTCTAGAGATGGGAGTAAGGTCACTTGCATATATGGCTTCCAGGTGAGGAGTCCCAAAAGTTGACTGTAAAGGAGTCAATGATGTAATAGGGCTACCCAACTTGGTAGATTGATTTTCTCATGTTGTTTTAGGGATATCAGTAGGAATAGTTGATGATAAAGGAGGAATCGTTTGACTCGACTTTGAAGGGATCTCAGATTTGGAACTCGTTTCAGATCCTGGATTCTTTGATTGTGAAGATTCTGCTTTTTGTGAAGATGCTTTAGTTTTCTCTGGATTTTCTTCTGCAATCCCTTTATCATGAGCCTCTGATCCGAAACCTGGGGGAGTACTTCCCTAAGCTGGAGGAGGAGTCGTTGATTCTCCCTGCAGTATCTTCGGCAAACTACTTCGCATGTGCTTCTAGAAAGTCAGAAAGTTGGTCTATAGGTCGGGTGATAATGCCTAAACTCTATCTAATATTTCCTCATAGGTTTTGGCTCCCTTGAACATGTCTTTGCAGGGAGAAGCTTCATGTTCATACATTTTCATACCGCAATGAGCAAGATGATTTCCTACAATTTGATAAGGGTCATGTTTTTTGAGTTAAAGATTTACCAATTTGATGTCTTCCAATGCTACAGCTTCAACCTTGGAATGACAAAAGTTAAGCAGTGAACACTTCCCAATCTGTACAGGAAAAAGTTGCCAGAACTTCTTCTGAGTTGCTTTCAATTCTTTGTCGATGCCACCTGTTATTATTTGGTAGGCCACTTCCATGAACACCAGTCTGTTAGGAAGGAATTTCAGAAGTGTGTGAGGAGGAATCGAGCACCTGAAAACTCTGACATAGGAGAAACCCTTCTTCAATAAACCAATCTGCAATCACCTTAATATTTCCCACGACTGGCTCTGAAATACGAGGGGGTGCATAACCATACAAGATTTGGTGAAAAGGTATCACTACGTAGTGACAGATTTCATAAAATAAATCATTAACATTCTCCTCCCATAGTTTAGAGTGATAAACATGAATGGGCTCTGCCCAGGCTGGGTTCCAGCTCCAATTCATCAAGGGGAAAGGAGTCATGTAACAGATAACATCCATAATATATGCAGACATGTAGAAAGATGCAGGTCGGCCCTTCAATTTTGTCGTTTGGTACTCTACAATATCCTTAGTTAGATTATCTAATAAAATTTTACCCCAATTGAAACTGTAACCCTCGGCTACTTCGTGCATAAGTGGCACCCATTCTGCATGGAAATGGGTAGGGTTTTTCTTCCCGAAAAGTCTACATAGCATCAAAGCTATATAAACCATGTATTCATTTAATGGAGCTTTGGAATAACTACCATGAGTCTCAGCTCTAAATCTCGTTGGAATTACCCACCTTTCTTTGATTATACCTAGATACGTTTGATTGCATTTTGTACATTCCTTTCTTTGAAATTCCGCTACGAATTCAGAATTATAAATGTATTTAGAAGTAGGGGGCATTTTATACATTACTTGAATGTGCTCGGGTCTGAACGATCCGACGACGACCTCTTGGTTGTTTAGAATGCTCCTTGTCTGAATGTCGGTTTTCTCTAAAGACTAGCTTATCATGTCATTGTATGGCATGATTCTCGGTCGTGTGGCTATTTTTTGAAGCTCAGACTCTGCTATGTCTCTGATTTTATTTTCAGTCCTTTCATTTATGAAATCGTTGGGGAAATTTCTAATCTCATAGTCTAAGGTTTCAAAAATATGCCTCCAGGATTTGACTAAATCTACAGCATGTGGTATAGTGTCGGACATAACATCTCCATCTGGATTTGAGCTTTTGCCTGCCTCCTCACTCTTCTTAGGTTCTTTTCTGGGTGCCATGATGTTTGTGATAAAATGAAAACCTATTGCAGAGAAGAAATGTGTGAGTTCTTCTGCCTGTAACTTGCTCTTAGTCTGAAAGTAAAAATGAAATTAAAAATAACAAACCTTTATTTCCCTTTAACCTGTCTTAAATTTAGCATACCGATACAGGAGACAAAAATTAGATGATTTAATGGGGATGGTACGCCTGGAGATACGTAACTCATGTCAAAAATATCTCCATTAATCCGTTATAGATACTCCCACATATCGACGATTCAAAAATGGGATTCCGAAAGGAATGTCATCGAAAACTCCCGAATAACGAAATGCAAAAAGTTATTTAATACCCTTAATGCTCGTTTTAAAATTAAGTTAATTACATTTAAGCGCTTAATTCTCTCGAGATTTCGTGTTTTGGAGTTTCGAGCATCGTGTCCTCAAGTGGTATGACACAAGTAAATCATGAATCGTGAAACTGCGATGGGATTTATTTAGGCGCTAACCACTTGTTTTAACCCTTTAATTAATCGTGATCAGGGGTTAGTCTTTGTTTTTCATGTATTGGAGTATCGGGAATCGCGAAATTGCGATGGGATCTATTATCATTAAACCTTCTTACTTCTTAATAAACATAGCATTATCTTTTAAGAATTTTGTGACTTCGGGAATCGGGGTTTAAGGAGACTCGATATCGACTCTTTGATTTCCCGAATCGGGACTAATTAACGATATGTTAAGCATGTTTTAAAACTTTAATTAATCATGATTAAAATATACTTCGTGAAAAGCGCGTCAGGACACTTGGAATGTTTCTTAAGTTGAGATGGTTGAAAAAGAAAATGTGAAAGGATTAGAAAGCCTTTAACGTTTTTAATCATTACTTTAAAATCTGTTCAATTCCTCTTAAACAATCACTTTTTCGAGACTCTGGTACCGGGACTTTGGGGTTGTCATTAAAAAACATACTTTGTGAATACCCGAACCCTGAAACCCAAAATTCCCAAAATACTTTTTGACTCTTTTTTAGAACTAAGGGTGGCTCCCTAACCAAAGAAAAATGAAGATTTGGATTCAGAGAGGAAAAATAAACTTTGTTTCAACATGACCACTGGCACGACCACAGGCCTAACCCACAAAGGGCACAATCGCATTTCGCGATATCGAGATTCCTGTATGCGAGCCCCACTTGACTTCTCGTCCCTGGTTCCTCGATCTCTGAAATCCTGACAGGGATCTAGCACTTGCTAGCTCCTCCCCTATCCTTCTTTGTGCGACCACTACCTGTGACCACAACTCAAATTCCAAAATGGCGCATCGAATTTCGTGACTTCATGAATATTGTTGTTGAGTCCCCCGACTCCTCCAAGTCTCGAAACCTTAAATAGGGCTTAACGGGCTCTAGCTCCTGCCTTATCCATTGACCATGTAACCACTCTGTGTAACCTGGGGTCTATCCTCCAAGCGCTTTGGGATTCTTATTTTCATGAGATTGATGAGCTCTTCCCTTCTTTTCTCCCGATCTCTAAAATTTCAAAACCACTCGCCCAGAACAACAACCATGGTTTCTTCATGATCTGACTACTATCCAACTTCCTTGGTATTTCACGTATCGAGGTTTTAGGGTGCAGTCTCCTCTACTCTCCCAAACTCTCGATCTTTGATTCTTCGATTAGCCAAATCAATGGCTCATGCTCCTCCTGATCTGACGGCTCAGATCACGTCGTGATTTCGCGAATAGTGAGTTCCTAAAACTCTGCCAGTTGACTTCGTCCATCAATGAGTCAGCAAATTGCTACCTGCTCGCCATGTGTCCTCCTCAACGGACAGTCCTAATTAAATCGGCGATTTTCCTTTCGCAATTTTTCTCCGGTCTTAACCTCTGATCTCTCGAAGTCTAAAATCCCAATGGCTCCTAGATCTTCACCACCTTTCCTCCTGTTGTTCCAAAGTTTGTACTTAAGGCTTAGAAAGTACAGTGTCTAGGCATCCGAAAGTGAGTAAAGGATAAAAAATGAATAAGAGTCAACCTTCGAGAGAGGAAGCTAAGGTTGATTTCCAGGTTGTCGTTGTCTCGCTTCCAACTATTCCTGGATGTTTATGTCTCGTTCAATTGTGGCCCATGAACGTTCAAGTTCTACCTGGGTGGTGGTTGTTTTAAGTATAGTATCGAAGATATTTAAAGAGATATGGGTTTGATCCGATAAGACGGGTTCAATATTAGGTTGTCTTACAATTTGGACATTCATAGAGGATTAGAAAATTTTAAAAGAGAGATGGAAGTTTTTATGCTGTATCAATTTGATCTTATAAAAGAGAACTTTGAATCCAATATTAAGGATAAAATGCAAACCAAAGGCCTTTTTCCGTAACTGAGTTATATTTTAAATAAATGGTGTGTGAAATATGAGAAAAGCATTAAGTTGTCTATAAAGCAAGGCTCCTATCAAGGGAGAATCTCACCCTGTAAACAGAAGAAGAAAATAAGATAAGAAGGAAT
>ML834100.1:0-50366 GCA_009831015.1 Picea engelmannii | reverse complement strand
GATCTGCTACATCCAAGGGTTCCTCTAATAATTCTTCATTTCCAAAGTCATGGAATAAAGTGTCATCAAGATCTTCAAAAGGATTACAACACCTCGTGTTCTCTTCTTGATGTGCAGGAGGAACAAAGGTATGGATGTCTTCATCAAATGGAAGGGTAGATATGAACACTTCATCTTCATCAAATGTCTCGTCTGGATATTCATCGAGATATTCTTGGTGAATTTATTCATATATTTTTCCTTCAATCATTTCTTCATCCTCAAGGGCTAGTTATTCGACATATTTTTGAAATAATTCTTTTATATGATTCATCATTTCCTCGACATCTTTATTAGAAACCTTTTCCTTTTCCATTTGTAAAAGTTCCCTTCTCGAGGCATCACAAGTTATGTATGAGGTTTCATCCCATGGTGCCATGATTCCATTAACCGAAAAGGTTCATCAATGGAGTCCTTAGATGAGGTCAAGGCTTATCAAAGGATGAAAAAGGGAAGAAAGGGAAATGTGGGTTCTTGGGAAGGTGGAGTTGCTAGATGAGCTTCAATAAGAGCTCATCAAAGTTGGAAACAGAATGTCCTTTAGGTGGAGTCACCAGGAAAGATAAGGAAAGGATTTGGGATAGCTTTCCAAAGTGTTGTTAAGGTTCAGAAAAGGATTCAAAATCCTCCTCGACAACGGCGCCAAAATTTCATCGCACAAGTTATAGGTTGGAAAAATCCTGAACCAACCACAAAATGGAGACAAATAAGAGAAAACCTACCCACTGTCAACTTAGGCGGGTATTCACGTCACTTTAGAGGTGAAGTGGTCACCTCAAGGGGGGAATCCTAGGTGGCCCTAGGGGGAAATGAGACGAAAAGTGAGATGATGGAAGTGTAGCCCCTATAGTTAAATATACTAAGTATGGAAGGGCTTGATGAAAGGTCTTGGTGGTATCCAAATGTTTCCAAGAGGTAAGAGTACCTGTAAAGAGTGATGTACCTGCCCGAGACACAAGAAAAAGCCAAGTATATGTGTGTAATGTTAGGTGGACAATAAATTTAAGATTGTTGTCCCTAATTGCAGAAGTAAACAATGATGTATATCAGCAACAAAATGATAATGATAGCTACAAAATAAAGTTGTACAAATCTTAGTGAAAGGTACAAGAGAGAAGCTAGCAAATTGACTAGTTCAGCTCAAGAAGATAGCATAAAACTTTAGCAACAATGTAAGGTTATTGTAAACAAGTTTTGCGGAAGTAATTATCAGCCTTATTTTTGTAACAAACAAGATATTATAGAATAGGAATCAGCCACCAAAAATCACAAGTAATCCACCCAAAAAGTGCACTAGGGTTAGGAGAAAATAGGGGCAAACTTCTAGCAATTTTTTATGGTTGAGTTAGGAGTTATTTGAAGATTTGATTTAGGTTTTCTGAAACCTCAATGGTTGTATATGAAATTTTATAACATAAGAGAGAAATAATTAGAAAATTGAGATTCCCTAGTGGCTCAAC
Organism: Picea engelmannii; assembly: GCA_009831015.1. Classification (NCBI taxonomy): domain Eukaryota; kingdom Viridiplantae; phylum Streptophyta; class Pinopsida; order Pinales; family Pinaceae; genus Picea; species Picea engelmannii. Next base: position 48,867 of record ML834100.1, on the reverse strand, counting down.
CAAGCATACAAAGCATAGAATTGATTCTAAATTAGACAATTTCAAAAGAATGATTTTTCACGTTTATCGAGGAAAGTATTTTATATATCCAATGAAAAATTCATATTAGTGATTTTAATATTTGGGTGAATGGAATATTTAAACACAATTTGGATCAACAAGGTCTCTAGGGGTTTAAATCCTCTTACTCCATAGGATATGCTAATCAAATTAGGGTAAAATCTAGGAGGGTATACACACTCATATTCCTCCTAGCAACCCTTGCAAAATGACTTGTAAACTTAGCAAACTAGATGAATCTTAGTGTAATATGTATCCAACATACTCCTCCTATGGTTTCAACCAACAATAATGATGCAGAACCCCCTCCCCTATGGGATTTTGTGACCTCCCAGTCACTGGATCGTTCCCATATCTGAGTTTGAATGGCTCTATGGTTCCCTGTTGGAACCTCTCAAACAATCCACATGTCCCTTTTTCTTTTGAATTCTACCCTACACGAGAAAACACTGAACACCCAGCGTGAGCTTCACTCCCATGTGACCACAACTGATGTGACCATAACCTTCCCGAAAATATATTTTAGGTTTCGCTAGTTCGGGACTCCTATAGGTGAGCTACCTCTTGACTCCTCAATCTCCGAATTTCTGAACACTGATTTGGAGCCTAGTGAGATTGTTGGTTTCTCCCTTAACTCTCTACCATGTGACTTGTTGTTCTATATTTTATACTTAAGGCTTGAAAGTATAAAGTATAGGCATCAGAAAATAAGAGGGTCTATGATATAAGGAAAGTAAGGACAAATCTTAAGGGAAAAGGAACTATGGCTGATTTCTAAGTGGTCTTTGTCTAGCTTCCAATTGTTCCTGGACACTAATGTCCTACTCAATGGTTTCCCATGAACGTTCAAGTTCAACCCGAGTGGTAGCAGTTTTTAAGATAGTGTTAAAAAGAGTTAAATCGATACTGGTCTGGTCTGAAAGACCGGATTCGATATTGGGTTGTCTCATAATAGGTACAGTCATGGAGGGAAAAGAGTTTTAAAAACTTGTTGTTTTTCAAGTTGTTGTTTCTATTTAGATTATGTAAGAAAGATTCCCAAAATTTTGAATTAATAGTATAACAAAATCAAAGGTCATTTCCCATATCTGAGTTAAACTGAAAACCATACATGAAATGAAAGAAAACATAAAGTTGTGGAACAAGGTGAGGCATCAACCAAGGAAGAATCTCACTTTCTGACAGAAGAAGAAAATAGATAGGAGAAAATTTAATGAAGCATAAGATATAGAAATCTAAGTAATTCACAGGTCTTGTACCTGCTGATAGCCGCTACAGAGGAAAAATTGTAAACGATTAGATGAATAAAATAATTGATCATCACAGTAGAGGTTGTACTAAATTGTAGCTAAGCATTCATCAAAGATATGTAATAAATGATGTTAAATATGAAATAATAGAGGAACACATAACTCAAACTTAACGGGATTTGGAGTCTTCGATTTTCATTTGTATAATTCTCAAATGAAAAATTTCTCTGCTACCATCGGCCAAGGAAAAATCCCTTGGTATCTCTTTCAAAATTGTATTTATACAAAGAAAATCTTCAACCCTAGACAGTTGGTATTCTCCTAATCTCCTCAGTGCTACGGTTACAGAATACAAATTTGAATCGTTTTCTTGGTTACTTTTACTTTTCTAACAGTTGGACAAAAATAAGCATACATGTGTTACTTCATCATTTCTTTGAAGCACTTCCTTCGCCTAGTCCATAACACTCAACGCACATGTCTAGAAACTGCACCAAAATATTGGAAGGTTCTATCGTATCCTTTGCTTCACACATATACAACTTCCTTTGAATTTGGGGCAGCTTGTCTTCAATCTTTACCTTTTCAAACTTTGTTGACTGCAACTGTAGATTCAGATTTATTAGCCACTTATCTATTTGGGTGATGTCAAGTTGTTTCAATTGTGAAATCTCGAGCTGGGATTCATTCCAAATTTCTTCGATATGCAGTTGATGCCTTACAACATTGATCTATTATAATAGCCCGGAACAGTCACCTTTACCAATGCCTAGTGTTTTTGTATCTAGCTGATCAAACACTTCTTCACATTCTCTCTTAACTTCTCTTGCCATTTTCCTGTTTTCAAAAATATTGGTCTCCCATGTTTTTAATATGATGTCTCCCCTGATCTATTCTTTTAAAGTCAGCTTTGGGATGGTTGGTACTTCCTCTCTAGCCGAAAACGCTACTACCTTTTGAAAAGCAATGTGAGCTATTGTAGCCTCTTTTTCCCTCAAAACAATATTATCCAGTGAGTGGCTTATTTTTGAGAAGTAGTTTTGAATGATTTCTATTTTAGAAAGTATGTTTTGTTGTTCTGCTTGTATTTTCTCATGTACCTCTAGCGCTTGGGCTTGAAATGTTGTTATATTCACAACTTGTCCTTTAATGGACTTCAACTCAGCCTATAGTTGTCTCACTAATTCTTCCTGTCGAATAACATGTACTTGACTCACTTGCATCTGCTTGTTCGCTTCATCTAAACTAGACTTCAACAGTTGCATTTCCTGTTTGTCCACAGTTCGGGTGTGTTCAACCCTTTGATTTACCTCCTCTTGAATATTATTCTCTGTGTTCTTTATTTGGTCCTGCAACTGAGCTATCATTTGATTTTTCTATTTTAGCCTTGTTCTGAGGCAGTCAACTAAGAAAAAATTGGTCGTCGCCAAAGCTCCCATAGAGCCTGCTACTTATGTGGCGAAATATTCCTCTTCTAGGTTTTGCCCATCTATGAGCACTCTGTGTTTCTTCACCATTGTTCCTTCTCTATGATGCATTTCATGTTTTACTATGGATTTCCTCTTCTTACTGAAAAATTAATCAGAGGAAGGTATCTCTTCTCTAGAGATGGGAGTAAGGTCACTTGCATATATGGCTTCCAGGTGAGGAGTCCCAAAAGTTGACTGTAAAGGAGTCAATGATGTAATAGGGCTACCCAACTTGGTAGATTGATTTTCTCATGTTGTTTTAGGGATATCAGTAGGAATAGTTGATGATAAAGGAGGAATCGTTTGACTCGACTTTGAAGGGATCTCAGATTTGGAACTCGTTTCAGATCCTGGATTCTTTGATTGTGAAGATTCTGCTTTTTGTGAAGATGCTTTAGTTTTCTCTGGATTTTCTTCTGCAATCCCTTTATCATGAGCCTCTGATCCGAAACCTGGGGGAGTACTTCCCTAAGCTGGAGGAGGAGTCGTTGATTCTCCCTGCAGTATCTTCGGCAAACTACTTCGCATGTGCTTCTAGAAAGTCAGAAAGTTGGTCTATAGGTCGGGTGATAATGCCTAAACTCTATCTAATATTTCCTCATAGGTTTTGGCTCCCTTGAACATGTCTTTGCAGGGAGAAGCTTCATGTTCATACATTTTCATACCGCAATGAGCAAGATGATTTCCTACAATTTGATAAGGGTCATGTTTTTTGAGTTAAAGATTTACCAATTTGATGTCTTCCAATGCTACAGCTTCAACCTTGGAATGACAAAAGTTAAGCAGTGAACACTTCCCAATCTGTACAGGAAAAAGTTGCCAGAACTTCTTCTGAGTTGCTTTCAATTCTTTGTCGATGCCACCTGTTATTATTTGGTAGGCCACTTCCATGAACACCAGTCTGTTAGGAAGGAATTTCAGAAGTGTGTGAGGAGGAATCGAGCACCTGAAAACTCTGACATAGGAGAAACCCTTCTTCAATAAACCAATCTGCAATCACCTTAATATTTCCCACGACTGGCTCTGAAATACGAGGGGGTGCATAACCATACAAGATTTGGTGAAAAGGTATCACTACGTAGTGACAGATTTCATAAAATAAATCATTAACATTCTCCTCCCATAGTTTAGAGTGATAAACATGAATGGGCTCTGCCCAGGCTGGGTTCCAGCTCCAATTCATCAAGGGGAAAGGAGTCATGTAACAGATAACATCCATAATATATGCAGACATGTAGAAAGATGCAGGTCGGCCCTTCAATTTTGTCGTTTGGTACTCTACAATATCCTTAGTTAGATTATCTAATAAAATTTTACCCCAATTGAAACTGTAACCCTCGGCTACTTCGTGCATAAGTGGCACCCATTCTGCATGGAAATGGGTAGGGTTTTTCTTCCCGAAAAGTCTACATAGCATCAAAGCTATATAAACCATGTATTCATTTAATGGAGCTTTGGAATAACTACCATGAGTCTCAGCTCTAAATCTCGTTGGAATTACCCACCTTTCTTTGATTATACCTAGATACGTTTGATTGCATTTTGTACATTCCTTTCTTTGAAATTCCGCTACGAATTCAGAATTATAAATGTATTTAGAAGTAGGGGGCATTTTATACATTACTTGAATGTGCTCGGGTCTGAACGATCCGACGACGACCTCTTGGTTGTTTAGAATGCTCCTTGTCTGAATGTCGGTTTTCTCTAAAGACTAGCTTATCATGTCATTGTATGGCATGATTCTCGGTCGTGTGGCTATTTTTTGAAGCTCAGACTCTGCTATGTCTCTGATTTTATTTTCAGTCCTTTCATTTATGAAATCGTTGGGGAAATTTCTAATCTCATAGTCTAAGGTTTCAAAAATATGCCTCCAGGATTTGACTAAATCTACAGCATGTGGTATAGTGTCGGACATAACATCTCCATCTGGATTTGAGCTTTTGCCTGCCTCCTCACTCTTCTTAGGTTCTTTTCTGGGTGCCATGATGTTTGTGATAAAATGAAAACCTATTGCAGAGAAGAAATGTGTGAGTTCTTCTGCCTGTAACTTGCTCTTAGTCTGAAAGTAAAAATGAAATTAAAAATAACAAACCTTTATTTCCCTTTAACCTGTCTTAAATTTAGCATACCGATACAGGAGACAAAAATTAGATGATTTAATGGGGATGGTACGCCTGGAGATACGTAACTCATGTCAAAAATATCTCCATTAATCCGTTATAGATACTCCCACATATCGACGATTCAAAAATGGGATTCCGAAAGGAATGTCATCGAAAACTCCCGAATAACGAAATGCAAAAAGTTATTTAATACCCTTAATGCTCGTTTTAAAATTAAGTTAATTACATTTAAGCGCTTAATTCTCTCGAGATTTCGTGTTTTGGAGTTTCGAGCATCGTGTCCTCAAGTGGTATGACACAAGTAAATCATGAATCGTGAAACTGCGATGGGATTTATTTAGGCGCTAACCACTTGTTTTAACCCTTTAATTAATCGTGATCAGGGGTTAGTCTTTGTTTTTCATGTATTGGAGTATCGGGAATCGCGAAATTGCGATGGGATCTATTATCATTAAACCTTCTTACTTCTTAATAAACATAGCATTATCTTTTAAGAATTTTGTGACTTCGGGAATCGGGGTTTAAGGAGACTCGATATCGACTCTTTGATTTCCCGAATCGGGACTAATTAACGATATGTTAAGCATGTTTTAAAACTTTAATTAATCATGATTAAAATATACTTCGTGAAAAGCGCGTCAGGACACTTGGAATGTTTCTTAAGTTGAGATGGTTGAAAAAGAAAATGTGAAAGGATTAGAAAGCCTTTAACGTTTTTAATCATTACTTTAAAATCTGTTCAATTCCTCTTAAACAATCACTTTTTCGAGACTCTGGTACCGGGACTTTGGGGTTGTCATTAAAAAACATACTTTGTGAATACCCGAACCCTGAAACCCAAAATTCCCAAAATACTTTTTGACTCTTTTTTAGAACTAAGGGTGGCTCCCTAACCAAAGAAAAATGAAGATTTGGATTCAGAGAGGAAAAATAAACTTTGTTTCAACATGACCACTGGCACGACCACAGGCCTAACCCACAAAGGGCACAATCGCATTTCGCGATATCGAGATTCCTGTATGCGAGCCCCACTTGACTTCTCGTCCCTGGTTCCTCGATCTCTGAAATCCTGACAGGGATCTAGCACTTGCTAGCTCCTCCCCTATCCTTCTTTGTGCGACCACTACCTGTGACCACAACTCAAATTCCAAAATGGCGCATCGAATTTCGTGACTTCATGAATATTGTTGTTGAGTCCCCCGACTCCTCCAAGTCTCGAAACCTTAAATAGGGCTTAACGGGCTCTAGCTCCTGCCTTATCCATTGACCATGTAACCACTCTGTGTAACCTGGGGTCTATCCTCCAAGCGCTTTGGGATTCTTATTTTCATGAGATTGATGAGCTCTTCCCTTCTTTTCTCCCGATCTCTAAAATTTCAAAACCACTCGCCCAGAACAACAACCATGGTTTCTTCATGATCTGACTACTATCCAACTTCCTTGGTATTTCACGTATCGAGGTTTTAGGGTGCAGTCTCCTCTACTCTCCCAAACTCTCGATCTTTGATTCTTCGATTAGCCAAATCAATGGCTCATGCTCCTCCTGATCTGACGGCTCAGATCACGTCGTGATTTCGCGAATAGTGAGTTCCTAAAACTCTGCCAGTTGACTTCGTCCATCAATGAGTCAGCAAATTGCTACCTGCTCGCCATGTGTCCTCCTCAACGGACAGTCCTAATTAAATCGGCGATTTTCCTTTCGCAATTTTTCTCCGGTCTTAACCTCTGATCTCTCGAAGTCTAAAATCCCAATGGCTCCTAGATCTTCACCACCTTTCCTCCTGTTGTTCCAAAGTTTGTACTTAAGGCTTAGAAAGTACAGTGTCTAGGCATCCGAAAGTGAGTAAAGGATAAAAAATGAATAAGAGTCAACCTTCGAGAGAGGAAGCTAAGGTTGATTTCCAGGTTGTCGTTGTCTCGCTTCCAACTATTCCTGGATGTTTATGTCTCGTTCAATTGTGGCCCATGAACGTTCAAGTTCTACCTGGGTGGTGGTTGTTTTAAGTATAGTATCGAAGATATTTAAAGAGATATGGGTTTGATCCGATAAGACGGGTTCAATATTAGGTTGTCTTACAATTTGGACATTCATAGAGGATTAGAAAATTTTAAAAGAGAGATGGAAGTTTTTATGCTGTATCAATTTGATCTTATAAAAGAGAACTTTGAATCCAATATTAAGGATAAAATGCAAACCAAAGGCCTTTTTCCGTAACTGAGTTATATTTTAAATAAATGGTGTGTGAAATATGAGAAAAGCATTAAGTTGTCTATAAAGCAAGGCTCCTATCAAGGGAGAATCTCACCCTGTAAACAGAAGAAGAAAATAAGATAAGAAGGAATTTGACGAAGCATAAAATATGAATATCTAAAAGGTTCACGGGTCTTGTACCTGCTAATATCCGATACAGAGGAAAAACTGTGAATGATATAGATAGCTAAAAATTGATCACCACAGTAGAGGTTTTACTAAATTGCAATGAAACATTCATCAGACATATATAAGTGAAATGAAATTAAATATGAAATCACGGAGAAAGAAAACTCATAACACATTATTGACAGAATCAGGAGTCTCTGGATTGCTTTGTATTAATTCTCAAAAGGAGATAGCCTCTATTACAATCGACCAAAAAGGTCCAGCTTTTTTTCTTTCTTCAAAGTGTATATTTATACAAATTTCTATATGCTAGAATCTCAATCATTCCAGAGGTTTTCGGTTACAACAAAGGAGATTAAATGTTTCAATTCTTTGTCTCCGTCCTTATTTGGTACCGAAAACCTGCCTCTTCGCATGCTCAGTGCAAATGACGCATTTCTCCACCAGTTGGGATATCAACATAGAAGGTTATGCTTGATTATTTGCCTCAAAAGTGTAACAATCCTTCACCAATTGTGGCAACTTTCCTTCCACCTGTTGGTCTTTGGCGCTAATAGAACATAATTGTACACTTCGATTAATTAGCCATTTATCTATTTGGACTATGTTCATCTGGGTTATTTGTGATATTCCAGCCAACTCTCTTTCTTCATTTTCCTTGATATTGAGCAAATGCTTGGTTGTATTGATCTAACCCAGTATCACAGTGCTTCTTTCACCATCGGAACCCAACCAACTCCCATCTAGAAAACCGAAAGTTTCTTCACAAGATTTTCTTACTTCTTTAGCTTGTTGTCTACCTTCAGATATGTTACGCTCCCATTCTTTCAGCAAGATGTTACTTCGGGTCTGCTCCGGGATAGAAAACCTGGAACTACTGCCTATTTCCCTTTTCGTCGTGGCTATAATAGCCTCTTGGAAAGAAACCCGAGCCGCCCCAGATTCTTTTTCTCTGAGAGAGAGGCTTTCCAGTACTCGATCAATGAGTTGGAAGTTGTTTTGAATCATTTCCACCTTAGCAAGTAGACCTTGTTGAGCTTCCGACACTCTTTTTTTTATTTCTATAGCTTGGGATTGAAATATCCCGATATCGATTACCTGGCTTTCGACGAAGTCTAATTTGGCTTGTAGCTGCCCTATCAATTCTCCTTGATGGCCCATATATATTTGACTGGTCTAAGACATCAGCTGTGTCTATTCGAGATCGGCTTTGAGCCGCTCAATTTCTTTTTGATCAGCTATTCTAGCTTGCTCTATACCTGTATTCATCTGATCTTTGGCAGTTGCCTCTGTTGTAGCTAGTTTATCCTCTAATGTTTTGATCAAACAATTTTTTAACTTCAACTGATCCTTTAGGGTCCCGACTAAACATTGGTTGGCTATAACGAAAGTCCCCAATGTTCCTTCTATTTGAGTTGCAAATTCCTCTTTTTTCATAGCTCTCCCATCAGCTAAAATTTTAAATTTCTTGGATACCATGCCTGCCTCTTGATAAAGTTCTTGTTTCACGACATCCTTTCTCTTCTTATCGAAGAAGAATTCATTTGGAGGTAGCTCTTCCATAGTTATAGGCGTTAATTCTTCACCAAAAATCCAACCTGTGTATGTGATCCCCTTTGTGGACTATAGGAGGGTAACAGAAACGATGGGATTGTTGATCTGCTTAGATGATTTTCCCAGAGTAACAACTGAGGTTGATTCGCTTGGAGGGTTGGGTGTCTCGGCTTCCTGTTTTGGGCCCCCAGTTTTCTCTTTCTTTTCCTGGTGTTCTTCTTGGTAGGGTGTTGAATCTTTGGAGCCCTCGGCTTCTATTTTTTGCACCTCTACGGTCGTTGGGTTCTCACCCTGTAATACTAGGGGAAGGCAGCTCTGACGGTGTTCTTGGAATTTGAAAACATTGGCCCTCTCTTCGGGCAACAAGGCTTGTATCCAACCCAAAACTTTGGCATAAGATCTCGCGCCTTGGAAAATATCATCATGAAGTGAATTCTCGTGTTCAAATATTTTAAGGCCACAACTAGCCATGTGATTACTCACGACCCTATGTGGGTTGTGTTTCTTGAATTCAATGTGGACCAATTTAATATCTTTCAAGGTTGTTGCCTCGGACTTTGCATGCCTGAAATCTAATAAAGAATAGGTATTCAAATGAATGGGGAAAGGTGGCCATACCTTCTTCGAAAATCCTTTAAGATCTTTGCTTATGCCACCAATCATGGTTTGCCTAGCGATCTCACGACAAGCCAGCCTATCGGGTATAAATAATGGTAGAGCATGCAGAGGAACAGAGGTTCTGAAAACCCTGATGTATGAAAATTCTGACTCCACATACCAGTTGACCACACTGCTCAAATTGGCCGTGATGCTATCTGAGATCCTGGGCGGTGGATTACCGAAGATGGTGACATGCATCGGTACCATTACCCAATTGAAAATTCCGTATATGAAATCTACAGCCTTATCCTCCCAAATCTTTGAATGGTAGACATGGATAGGCTCAGCATCAGATGGAGCCCAACTCCAGCTCATTAAGGGAAAAGGCATCATGAAACACGCGGCGTCCATGATGTATGCGGACATAAAAAATGAAGTGGCCTTCCCACTCACCCTCTGCGTCTGATATTTAGTAATCCGATTCGTTAGACTATCTGACAACAGTTTGGCCCAGTCTAAGGAACATCCTTCTGCGACTGTATGCATCAGAGGCACCCACGGGAAGAAAAAATGTGTGGTGTCCTCCCTCCCATACAATCTACAGGTCATCATTGTTATGTATTTGAACTGTGGTTCCAAGGAAGATATAACTCCATTACTATCTACCCTGAACTTCACAGGGTGTGAGACCCAATCCTTGATCAAATCAGATAAGCTTTTTCCATATTTCTCGCATTCCTTCTGTTTAAAATCCTCCAGAAACTTGGCATTGTATGGGAAGTTCGACGTGGATGACAACTTGTACGTCGCCTGTAAGTGTTATGGTCTAAAGGTCCCAATAGTAACCTTCTACTAGCTGATGATGGTTCTGGTCAAGTTATCTACATGATATAGCACCCATCGGATCATATCATAGTAGGGAAGAAGACGTGGCCTGGCCGCTACTTTATGCATCTCTGCTTGTACGACGATCTTGTATTTGGTGGCCAAGTCGTCCTTCTCATTATCACTGGAATCATATGAACAGTTCACCAATTCGGACTGCAGAACCTCGGAGATGTATGACCAGGTTTTGACAGAATCAACACTTTGTGGTGAAGTATCAGAAACATTATCCGAGCCTTGCCCTGAACTCTTAGCACTTGCATTGGACGCTTTTCGTGGGGCCATGACAGATGATTGTGACTTAGCTCTCCTGTAGTAAAAATGTGTATACATACAGAAATTAGCTTGACGATAAAAGCTTCTCTGCGCAAGATAGAAATGAAATTTGAAAATACTGAGAGAAAGAACTCTATATTTCGATCATTTAAAACTCCGGCGTCCTTATGAAAAGAATGGTCAAATCATTTTTCGGGAAAGATGTTAGCAATAAAAAAAATATCTTTACCTGTCACTTCGACTTATTTCAAATAAATGCCATAAATTTTGATGGGTCGTGATACCTAGTTGGCGCAAAACATTTAAATTTATCCCATAGACGGTGCCTGTCAAAAATTTGTATTAATGCACTGATTAAGTTGGCTTAGCTTCTTTAATTAGGTTTTCTTAAACTTTAATCAACCTTTTGGCATTCGCCGTATCGAGATATTTCACTCTCACCCTTCGAGCCCCTAAAACTCGAGATCGCAATGACGCGATCTAGTTAAGTGAAAACGTAATCTGGATTAAGTGTTTAATTAATCATGTATTAATTAATATCGCGACTCGAGGCTTCGAAGGTATAGTTCCTGGGAGGAGCGTATGTCGAGTCACGAAATTTCAAGATCGTGATGATGTGATCTAGTTAAGCCAGAAGGTAAACTGGATTAAGTGTTTAATTAATTTATATTTAAGTAATATCGCGACTTCGCGACTCGGGGTTTCGAAGGTATAGCTTTTGGGAGAAGCGTATGTCGAGTCGCGAAATCCCGACAGAGTTTAACTATGGTTAAAATCTTTTCACCCCTGACACTAACCCGGGTAACTTGCACGAATGTCTCACGATTTCGCCTATTGAAGTTATGATGGTAATACTTTTGGGGAGGTCGAACGTCGAGACGCGAAATACCGATAGTGATTAACTAAGGTTTAAGGAATTTTACTCTCGGTGCTAACCTGGGTAAGCTTTCAAGGTTACTTCACGCATCGGGGCTTAGAAACAGTGTGACTTGTAACTCCAAAAATGTGATATCCTGAGATAAAGAAAAGTGAAAAAGCTCATTCATGGTTAAAAGGAAATGGTATTAGGAGTACAACGACCATCGCCACTTTACATATCAGGACTACTAAGATTTTCAATGGGTAAAGGTCACGAAGTAAAAGACAACTTAAATGACCAACCTTTGATTGTAATAATTACACTTAAAATAGTCGAAAAAGGCGGCTCCAACATAGGCTCCAACTAGGTATCATGTCTCCCTGCGAGACGTGAAGAGCAGTAGACCATGTGCCTATATTAGTTAAATGGAGTCGTTGGTTTCACTTCTGCGAAACTCGCTTAAGGAAAGGGGATACAGAGGGAAGAAGAGATTTTGTCTTTTACTTCTGAAAAGATTTTCGACACTCAAATACGTTTCACACTCAGCTGCAGTCCCTTTCATGACTTTCTCTTTCTCTTTACTGAATTTAGGTCTGCATTAAGACAATCAAAACAGTCCTAGGAAATCCAACAGATCTTGTGGCTTTTGGTTTGCATCAAACGAAGTTTATTACATGTTTTTAATCAGGGAGCCCTGTTTTGACCGGGACTAACGGTAGTGCTGGGAGTTTATGCTTGCCCGCCAACAATTGGCAAGGGTTGCAAGCCCTGAATTTGGCATTGACATACGAGAAAATTTTATGCCAATAATACCCTTCCCCCAGGATTTTATAAGTTGTCGCTCTCCAAGCGTGATGTCCCCCGCACACTCCTTCGTGGAATTCACTTATGACCTTCTATGTTTCAGATTCAACCAAACAAACCAACAGGAAGCCAAGTGGGTCCTTAAAATACAATTGACTCTCAGATATACAGTATTTGACCGCATGTAGTTTTAGGGTTCTGGATTTGGATGGGGATAAATCACTCGGGCATTTCAAATTCAGTAGGTAGGATACTATGTTTGTGTACCAATCAGAGGATGTAAACTTTTCTTCGATTATGATTTCACTTGTTTTCTCATAGAGCTCGTTCATATCCTTACCTTCTTCACATCCTTGTAGGCTATTTATACCAAGGGCTCTGAAATTTGATTCAGCTAAGAGTTTATCCAAACCTTGGCCCTTTACCAGTTTCGTCAGCTTTATATCCAGATCAAATTCTTGAATTTTAGCGAGCCACCGTCCCCTTTTTCCATCACTATCAGGCTGAACTAAAATGTATTTTACAGAGCTAGTAGGTACATACGTGATTATCTTGGAATGCAATACATAAGTTATGAAAGTCTTTAATGCCTTCACCATAGCATATGCTTTTTTTTCCATTATATCGTATTTGAGTTCTGCGTCTCTGAGACTTTTGCTAAAAAAAGATATCGGTTGTTCAAAACCTTCTTCATTCTTCTGGAGGAGCACCGCGGAAATTGTATGCTCGGAGGTGAACGAGAAAATGAGAAAATCCTTTAGATAGTCAGGGATTTCCAGTAGGTGCCTCGCTTATAACTTTCTTGATACGTGCAAACGATTCTTTGGCCTTTGTTTTCCATTTCACTTCGTTGTTTTTCTTTAACATACCTGTGATCAATTTCACAATTTCAGCAAAGTTTGGGATAAACCTCCTCAAAAAATTTATCTTTCCTAAGAATGACTGAATTTCCTTTACATTTCTAGGAATATTTATTGTGTCTATAGCTTGAACCCTGCTAGGATCAATTTTAATTCCGTCTCAGGACACAATATGGCCCAGGATTTTACCTTCTCACATGGAAAAGTGAGACTTTTTGGGGTTTAAAGACAGACCAAACCTGTGGCATTTTTCAAAAGTCTGTATGAGATGTATTAAATGATCTTCGTCAGACTTAGAAAAAATGGTTAGATCATCAAGATAGATAACTACAAACTTGTCTCTTTCACCGACGAAAGAGATATCCATAACGCGTTGGAAGGTGGCACCTGCATTCATTAGACCGAAAGGCATTTTATCATACATGAATGTACCCCAAGGTGTAGTGAAGGTTGTTTTTTCTTTATCTTGTTCATTTATGGCAATTTCATTATACCCAGAGAAACCGTCAATCATCAACATCCTATTTGCCCCAACTACCTTTTCTAAAACATGATCCATTTTAGGTAGAGGGTAGTTTTCTTTGAGGGAATATTTATTTAGATTTATGAAATCAACACACAGTCTAATCTCCCCACTCTTTTTTCTAACCGAGACCAGGTTTGCTACCCAATCGGAGTATCTCAGTGGTACTATTATTTTCGCATCTAAAATCTTTTTAACTTCCCTTTCAACTACGAGTAATAAGATAGGGTTGATTTGTATAAGTTTTTGTCTAAAGGGTTTGACACCAGGATTCAGAGGTATCTTGTGTTCAATCACAGTAGTGTCGTAGGTTCTAAGCTCTTCGTAAGACCAAGCGAAAACGTCTTTATATCATGCGAGAAAATATTTATACTTGTTTTTTACCTCAGGAGGAAGGTACTTTGATATTTTCACCATCCTAGGCTCCTATTTTGTCCCTACATTGCAATCTTCAACCTCTTATGGTTGGGGTTGCAGAGTGGATTTTAAGGGCATGTCATTCTGATAAAAAAGTCTCTCCAGGGGGATTAGTCCCTTTGGAATCTGATTATTTTTTAAAACCAACATGTGATGGTTAGAAAATTTTTCTCGGAACTCCTGAGGGTCCTCTCCTTCTTGCATGATCCATGTGTGATCATTTTGATTTTCTTGATCAATGTGAGTTTCAGAGAAGTCACCCACTGCTTCGAGGAACTTCCTGATCTGTTCGTCATCCTTGAAAACCAGCCAGTGTTGTATGTTGTTCTAGATGGATGGTCTGTGCATTACCTTTATGTGTTATTTTAATTTAAAAGTTGCAGGGGGGGCGAACGTTGAGGCTGCCTTGGCTAACGAACCAGCCTGCAAATTTTTGGCGCGTGGGATGAAGTGGATATTTACGGATGAGAAGAAATTTTCCATTAGATCCCAGGCACAATTTTTGTACAATCTCAATCTCGGGTGCTTGGCCTGGTATTGTCAATTCATTTGTTTGACTATCAACTCTATGTCTCCATATACTTCCAGGTTCTTTATGCTCAGCTTTCTGGTAGCTTCCAATCCTAATACTAAGGCTTCATACTCACATACATTTTTGGTGTAGTCTATATCCCATTGAAGCATGTAAGAGAAAGGGACAACAAATTTATTTTTAGGTGCCACAAAAAGTACCCCTGCACCTGCTCCTTCACATGATAGGGCACCGTCAAAAAACATTTTCCAGATCCAAGTGCTATGCATATTTTCGGATTCTTTCTCATCTATGTAATTTTCTTCTGTACAACTATCTATACCATCATCAAAAGACAAAATACAATTTCCTAGATCTTGATCAGCAATGTAAATAGGAAAATTGTTAGGATTTTGAGGATCGTTCACTGTATAGGCTAACCTCGTTTCCCTGTATAACCGATTAAATTGCCCACCAAATAGAGGAATTGTGGCGTAAGTCATGTCCAGTTGGAGAGACCCCCCAAGTTTGGCTACCCACGACCTTGATAGCAGTAAGCCATACTTTGGGGGGATATCATCAATAACTACATCCATCGGGATGCTTTTGACTGGGACCTGTGCAAGGGTGACTACTAAATCTTTTATCATACCCATGCACTTAACTCTTCTCGAATCGAAAGAGTAGAGATCTCCGTAAGGCCTGGTGATCTCAAGGCCTAGTCTATTCATAATAGTTCTGGGCATCACATTATGTGAAGCTCCAGAATATAGCATGCATTTATGTAGCAGTCGATCATGCACATTTAGGGTGATATAGAAAGGAGTGATTGTGTCTCTGGCACCCTTGAAATGTGGACCAAAAGTGATATTGGGCTTATCATCTTCCAAATTTATCACGTCAAATTAACTTTCTTGATCTAAACAACCTATCACTTTGGTTATCTGCTCTCTATATGCAGGATTCTTTGTTAATTCAACCAGAGGGATCGGTATTTTGATCCTATTTATCTCATTTTCAAAACTAAAATTGCCACTACCTTTGTCCGTTTCTCTGGTTGAAACCTCAGACTCTTTCTTCTCCAACTTATTTTTCTAAGCTGATTTATTACTCGTGAGTTTATTTACCGGTGTGTGTGTCTCAGCTGTCTTGATTTCCCTTGGTTGGGTCTCAACCTCCTTCGTTTTGGGATCCAACAAGTCTGCCCCTTTTATTTTGTTATTAGATGTTTTGGTCTCTTTCGAGGCGGGCACATATGCTTCACCTCTAGGGAGAATTTTCTTGAGTTGAGGAATCAACGCAGGTTTTTTTTTAGACCTCAGGTTATACCTAGGTTGGATCTCAGCCATTACAGAATCGGTCGTTTCTTGACATACATCAAAATAAGTGTTGTTTGTATCATCATCTTCATTTGATGGTTGTGGTGTGTTTAAATACTTCTCGTAATCTTCTTTAGTTACATAAGGCTGAATGCATTCATCACCCAAATTTGTCACATCTTCTTCCAGACCCTCGAAATCTTCCAGGTCATTTCCTCCTATAAATTTTTCATTTTTTAAAGGGGTTTGAATTTTCTAGTCTTCATTTTTAATCTGCCTTTGTTGATTTTGAGGGTTGGGGTTTCTTCTAAATTCTCTTTTAACGAAAGGATCAGCCTTGGATTGATCTAGCTCCATTCTGGAAATATTATTCGACAACTACTTAATTATCCTAGCCATATCATCCATTTTGTCGTTTGTGGATCTATTAGACCCTGAGGGTCCCGCTTGTTCAAAACGTCTGGTTTCTTGGTTTCCCGTTTCTACCTTATCTTTCAAATTGCCAGAGGCCATCATGTTAGATTCAATTTCCACAGCATTATCCTACATTAGAGTTAAGGTAGCCCCTCGCCTTTCTCTTAAGAGAAGGGAAAAATCAGGTTCGAAATCTCCCACGAAGGTTACTTTGGCTGCAGGTTGGGATGGTTTAACTTCAGTTGGGATCTTATTATACAGCTTGTTAAATATTTGAATAAATTCCATAATTGTTTCCGAATTCTTTTTCTTTAAATATCCAAACTCGGTCAAATAATACAAGTGGTCTTTCCTTTCACCCCATTGTCTAAGGAAGGAGTCTTCTAGGGCATCGTAGGATAATATCGATCCTGCGGGTAGGCTTCGAAACTAGGTTTGTACCTGTCCTTCGAAAGTTTGAACAAACAACCTTGAATACACGTCTTTGTGCTCGACACCTAGGATATCCGCGAATTGATCTAAGAAGTTTATATGTTCAGTTGCGGTCAAGTCTCCTTCCCCTGTAAATTTTGGTAAGTTTTTTATATAATTTTCAGGAAGCTCATGAAGAGGGACGGGTAGGACTAAAGGTGCATATCTCGCAGCCACTTTAGCAAAAACTATGGGAGTCGGGGGAGGCCCTTGGCCTCCCATCCCTCCTCCTGGAGCCCCTCCACCTCCTAAAACCCCTCCTCCTCCTCCTCCTCTGGCTGCCATCGGTACTACTGGATAGGGAAACGGTGTATTATATAGAGGGTTCCGGAACACTAAAAGTGAATCTTTAGCTTCTTCGTGAGATGAGAAAAACAAAGACAGGTGATAAGGGATGTGAGGAATTGGCTCTTCAGATTTGCAAGAAATGTAATCAGGGGAACCCACAGGCGTGGAATCTGAGTGTATGGTATACTCTTCAAGACTCGGTGAGGTCATGAAATCTAAATGAAAATTCGGCGGGATATCGACCGCTGATAAATTCATGGCGGGGTTTTTACCTTTGTGTACGACAGAGGTTGTCGGATGGATCTCAATTTTAACCTCAGAGCTAGCTAAAATTGGATTGATGGTTTCGGGAGGGGAACTGTGCGAAGTTGAAGGTTCAAAAGAACTCTTGGTCTTGGTTTGTGGGTACTTAAGCTGGTAGACTGCAGTAGTTGGCTTAAGGGAACCTCTAGTTTTTAGTATTTTTTCGGGATCGAAAACAGGCGTCGTATGTTTTCTCTTCTCTCTGGGTTTTGTCTGGTATTCCTTCAATCAGATGCCAGCTTATTTAAACATGGATTCGCCAAGTGAAAGATAAGAAAAACCTTTAGAGGGTGTTCACTTTTTGTTCACTATCAAAGGGTGAAACTTGCGAAAATGTCGTTCTTCCCAGGGAAAAGGTTTTGTAACTTCATCCCCGACAACGGTGCCAGAAAGATGTTGTTCCAGAGTATGTACTTAAGGCTTAGAAAGTACAGTGTCTAGGCATCTGAAAGTGAGTAAAGGATAAAAAAGAAAGAAGAGTCAACCTTCGGGAGAGGAAGCTAAGGTTGATTTCTAGGTTGTCGTTGTCTCACTTCCAACTGTTCCTAGATGTTTATGTCCCGTTCAATTGCGGCCCATGAACGTTCAAGTTCAACCCAGGTGGTGGTTGTTTTAAGTATAGTATCAAAGAGATTTAAAGCGATATGGGTTTGGTTCGATAAGCCAGGTTCAATATTAGGTTGTCTTACAACGGGGACAGTCATAGAGGAACAAAAAAAATTAAAAGAGAGATGGAAGTTTTTATGTTGTATCAATTTGATCTTATAAAAGAGAACTTTGAATCCAATATTAAGGATAAAATGCAAACCAAAGGCCTTTTTTCGTAATTGAGTTATATTTTAAATAAATGGTGTGTGAAATATGAGAAAAACATTAAGTTGTCTATAAAGCAAGACTCCTATCAAGGGAGAATCTCACCCTATAAACAGAAGAAGAAAATAAGATAAGAAGGAATCTGACGAAGCATAAAATATGAAAATCTAAAAGGTTCATGGGTCTTGTACCTGCTAATAGCCGATACAGAGGAAAAACTGTGAACGATATACATAGCTAAAAATTGATCACAACAATAGAGTTTTTACTAAATTGCAATGAAACATTCATCAGACATATATAAGCAAAATGAAATTAAATATGAAATCATAGAGAAAACAAACTCATAACACAGTCTTGACGGAATCAGGAGTCTCTGGATTGCTTTGTATTAATTCTCAAAAGGAGATAGCCTCTATTACAATCGACCAAAAAGGTCCAGCCCTTTTTCTTTCTTCAAAGTGTATATTTATACAAATTTCTATATGCTGGAATCTCAATCGTTCCAGAGGTTTTCGGTTACAACAAAGGAGATTAAACGTTTCAATTCTTTGTCTCTATCCTTATTTGGTATCGGAAACCTACCTCTTTGCATGCTCGATGCAAATGACGCACTTGTCCGCCAGCTGGAATATCAATGTAGAAGGTTTTGCTTGATTATTTGCCTCAAAAGTATGACAATCCTTCACCAATTGTGGCAATTTTTCTTCCACCTGTTGGTCTTTGGTGTTGTTAGAACATTATTGTACACTCGGTTTAATTATCCATTTATCTATTTGGACTATGTTCGTCTGGGCTATTTGTGATATTTCAGCCAACTCACTTTCTTCATTTTCCTTGATATTGAGCAGATTCTTGGTTGTATTGATTTGACCCAGTATCTCAGTGTTGCTTTCACCATCGGAACCCAACCAACTCCCATCTAGAAAACTGAAAGTTTATTCACAAGATTTTCTTACCTCTTTAGATTTTTGTCTCCCTTTAGATATGTTACGCTCCCATTCTTTCAGCAAGATGTTACCTCAGGTCTGCTCCGGGATAGAAAACCTGGAACTACTGCCTATTTCCCTTTTCATCGTGGCTATAATAGCCTCTTGGAAAGAAACCCAAGCTGCCCCAGCTTCTTTTTCTCTGAGAGATAGGTTTTCCAGTACTCGATCAATGAGTTGGCAGTTGTTTTGAATCATTTCCACCTTAGCAAGTAGACCTTGTTGAGCTACCGACACTCTTTTTCTGATTTCTATAGCTTGGGATTGAAATATCCCGATATCGATTACCTGGCTTTCGGAGAAGTCTAATTTGGCCTCTAGCTTCCCTATCAATTCTCCTTGCTGGCCCATCTGTATTTGAATGGTCTAAGCCATCAGCTGTGTTTGTTCGAGATCGTCTTTGAGATTCTCGATTTCTTTTTGATCAGCTATTCTAGCTTGTTATATACCTGTATTTGCCTGATCTTTGGCAGCTTCCTCTGTTGTAGCTAGTTTAGCCTCTAATGTTTTGATCAAATGATTTTTTTGCTTCAGCTGATCCTTTAGGGTCCTGACTGAATATTGGTTGGCTATAGCGAAAGCCCCCAATGTTCCTGCTATTTGAGTTGAAAATTCCTCTTTTTTCATAGCTCTCCCATTAGTTAAAATTTTAAATTCCTTGGATACCATGCCTGCCTCTTGATAAAGTTCTTGTTTCACGGCAGCCTTTCTCTTCTTATCAAAAAAGAATTCATTCGGAGGTATCTCTTCCATAGTTTTAGGCATTAATTCTTCGTTGAAAATCCAACCTGCATCTGGGAACCCCTTTGTGGACTGTAGGAGGGTAACATAAACGATGGGATTGTCGATCTGCTTAGATGATTTCCCCAGAGTAACAACCGAGGTTGGTTCACTTGGAGGGTTGGGAGTCTCGGCTTCCTGTTTCGAGCCCCTAGTTTACTCTTTCTTTTCTTGGTGTTCTTCTTGGTAGGGTGTTGAATCTTTGGAGCCCTCAACTTCCATTTGTTGCACCTCTACATTCGTTGGGTTCTCACCCTATAATACAAGGGGAAGGTAGCTTCGTCGGTGTTCTTGGAATTTGAAAAAATCGGCCCTCTCTTTGGGTGACAGATCTTGTATCTGACCCAAAACTTCGGCATAAGATATCGCACCTCAGAAAATATCATCATGAGGTGAATTCTCGTGTTCAAATCTTCTAAGGCCACAACTAGCCATGTGATTACTCACGACCCTGTGTGGGTCATGTTTCTTGAATTCAATGTGGACCAATTTAATATCTTCCAAGGCTACGGCCTCGGCCTTTGCATGCCCGAAATCTAATAAATAATAGGTATTCAAATGAATGGGGAAAGGTGGCCATACCTTTTTCAAAAATCCTTTAAGATATTTTCTTATGCCACCAATCACGGTTTGTCTGGTGATCTCGCGACAAGCTAGCCTATCCGGTATAAATAATGGTAGAGCATGCAGAGGAACAGAAGCGCCAAAAACCCTGATGTATGAAAATTCTGCCACCACGTACCAGTCGGCCACACTGCTCAAATTGGCCACGATGCTATATGAGATCCTGGGCGGTGGATTACCGAAGATGGTGACATGCATCGGTACCATTACCCAATTGAAAATTTCATATATGAAATCTGCGGCCTTATCCTCCCAAATCTTTGAATGTTAGACATGGATAGGCTCAGCATCAGATGGAGCCTAGCTCTAGCTCATTAAGGAAAAATGCATCATGAAACACACAGCGTCCATGATGTATGCAGACATAAAAAATGAAGCGTCCTTCCCACACGCCCTCTGCGTCCGATATTATGTAATCCGACTGGTTAGACTATCTGACAACAGTTTGGCCCAGTCTCAGGAATAGCCTTCCGCGACTGTATGCATCAGAGGCACCTACGGGAGGAAAAAATGTGTGGTGTCCTCCCTCCCATACAATCTACAGGTCATCATTGGTATGTATTTGAACTGCGGTTCCAAGGAAGATATGGAATAAACTCCGTTACTATCTGCCTTGAACTTCGCGGGGTGTGAGACCCATTCCTTGATCAAATCAAATAAGATTTTGTCGTATTTCTCACATTCCTTCTGTTTAAAATACTCCAGAAACTCAGCATTGTATGCAAAGTTCGGCGTGGATGACAACTTGTACGTCACCTGTAAGTGTTCCGGTGTAAAGGTCCCAATAGCGAACTTCTGCTCACTGATGATGGTTCTGGTCGGGATATCTACATGATCTAGCGCCCATCGGATCATATCATAGTAATGAAGAAGACGTGGCCTGGCCGCTACTTTATGCATCTCTTCTTGTACAACGATCTTGTATTTGGTGGCCAAGTCGTCCTTCTCATTATCACTAGAATCATCTGAACAGTTCACCAATTCGGACTGCAGAACCTCGGAGATGTATGACCAGGTTCTGATAGAATCAACACTTTGTGGTGGAGTATCAGAAAGATTATCTGAGCCTTGCCCTAAACTCTCATCACTTGCCTTGGACGCTTTTCATGGGGCCATGACAGAGGATTGTGACTTAGCTCTCTTGTAGTAAAAATGTGTATACATATAGAAATTAGTTTGACGATAAAAGCTTCTCTGTGCAAGATAGAAATGAAATTTGAAAATACTGAGAGAAAGAACTCTGTATTTCAATCATTTAAAACTACGGCGTCCTTATGAACAGAAAAGTCAAATCATTTTTTGGGAAAGATGTTAGCAATAAAAACAATATCTTTACCTGTCACTTCGACTTATTTCAAATAAATGCCATAAATTTTGATGGGTCGTGATACCTAATCGGCGCAAAACATTTAAATTTATCCCATAGATGGTGCGTGTCGAAAATTTGTATCAATGCATTGATTAAGCTGGCTTAGCTTCTTTAATTAGGTTTTCTTAAACTTTAATCAACCTTTGGGCGTTCGCCATATCGGGAGATTTCACTCTCACCCTTCGAGCCCCTAAAACCCGAGATCACGATCACGCGATCTAGTTAAGAGAAAACGTAATCTGGATTAAGTGTTTAATTAATCATGTTTTAATTAATATTGTGACTTCGCGACTCGGGGCTTCGAAGGTATAGTTCCCAGGAGGAGCGTATGTCGAGTTGTGAAATTCCGAGATCGCGATGATGTGATCTAGTTAAGCTGGAAGGTAAACCAGATTAAGTGCTTAATTAATTTATATTTAAGTAATATAGTGACTTCGTGACTCGGGGTTTTGAAGGTATAGATTTTGGGAGAAGCATATGCTGAGTCACAAAATCCCGACAGATTTTAACTATGGTTAAAAACTATTCACCCCTGACACTAACCCGGGTAACTTGCGTGAATGTCTCGTGATTTCGCCTATTGGAGTTATGACGGTAAGACTTTTGGGGAGGTCGAACGTTGAGACACGAAATACCGATAGTGCTTAACTAAGGTTTAAGGAAATTTACTCTCCGCGCTAACCTGGGTAAGCTTTCAAGGATACTTCACGACTTCACTCATCGGGGCTTAGAAACAGTGTGACTTGTAACTCCCGAAACGCGATATCCGAGGTAAAGAAAAGTGAAAAAACTCGTTCATGGTTAAAAGGAAATGGTACTAGGAGTACAATGATCATCGCCACTTTACATATCGGGACTACTAAGATTTTCAATGGGTAAAGGTCACGAAGTAAAAGAGAACTTAAATGACCAACCTTTGATTGTAAGAATTACGCTTAAAATAGTAAAAAAAGGCGGCTCCAACACCTCCAATGATGGATGGACCATATCTTTTCCTTCTTGTATTGGGACTTCGCAATTCGGGAGTTCACAAATCTTGACTCTGAGTCATAACTCTCTCCAATCCCCGAATTCCTAAATAGAGAAATTCAAGCACTAGATCAACCGTCCAGGCCGTTCCGCCAATCAACGGTCCCGATTTAGTCGGCGATTCGCCTTTCGCGACTTTGGGGAAGTCTTCACCTCTGTTTCCCCGATTGTCAAATCCCTGAAATCTACTTGACCCAGATCAATGGCTCTTGACACGCCCGGATCTGATGGTCCAAATAGCTCCCTGTGAATCATCGATTCGCATTTTGGGGGTTTGAAAACCAAGGTTGGACCCCGTTCTTCCAACTCACAATCCTCGGTTTCTCGAAATGAATTGACGGTTCAAATATGATTTAGATCGATGGCTCATATATCTTCTGAGCTTTAAACGCTTAATGAACCTCATCCTTTATCCTCCTCACATCTCTATTTGATCTGATGACTCACAGCTATTGGAGTTTATCCTCCCTAGATTCTCCACCGTCCATTCAGGTTCATGATAACCCTCTGCCAAATAACCTGTGTTGATCCTTCTGGATGTGGGTTTTCTCCTTGGTGACTGCAACTTTCGTCTCCTTTGAAGTTTATGAACATCTATCCCTCCTAAACTTGTTTGTCCCTCCTACTTTAGAAGATTTTCTAAGTGTCAAAGGTCTCATCCTTCATTTATTCTTCCTTTGAACCCTAAAAACTTGGTCCTGTCTACATTCTGGAAAAATAACGTGGTCCCTCTTGAGTTTTATCAACTCTGAAACCTCGAAAGGTTTCTCATCCTCCAGATCCTCTCTGTTGGAATTCTGTGCACAAAGATATTGTTCCTCCTTAGCTTGGGGACTTGGAATAAGTCCTTTTCCGCGCACACTCCTCACGCTTTAACTTCTCGGACCCCTAAAGGTCTTTGTCTCTTCTATCCCTCGAAGAGATGAAAGTGCCCTCCTAGCTACTTCCCACTCAAACACACTTTACTGAGTTTACAAACTATTCAGTAACCCTCTGAATGTCTTCTCTGTAGACAGTCCTCGTTTCTCAAAACTCAAAAGAGAGTTCTCCTTGTGCACTCCTTGCACTCGCTCGATGCCCACCTGGTAGAGCTTCACAGAATCTTCATAAAGTATGTCTCCTTGTGCCTTATTACTCTACGCAGTCTTACCTCCAGACTGTTCAGTCATATGAGGCCCCTCCTTGAGTCTGTGAATCTTTCTGGTGTGCCCTTCTAGCACGTTCTTTCTGACTCCACAGATTTCAGATGTGCACTCCTCTCGCTGGCTACAGAACCTTCGACATTCTATTGTGCACTCCTTTCACAGCCTAAAGAACTCAGATGATACAACAACTCAAATAAAGATAGAGGAATCTATCTCTCTACAGTAAATGAAACCCATCATACATCTACAGCATATCATAAACACACATATGACATTCATAAAATACATGGAAACACACAAGGAACCATGTGCATGAAAAACTACTCTTTTTTCATTAACATAAATGTATGATTACAATGTGTTATGAGCTCGAACTGTAACAGAGTCTCTGATCTCCTCTCTAATATACATGTCTTCCTCTCGCAAGACTCCTTCTATCCCCTTAGAGATTCAATTTACAAAAGAGGGCTCCCTTGAGCTTATCCTCATCCACCACCTTAGTGCCATCACTATCTCAAAGCGGCCCCTACTCCTATGGCTACATTACATAAATGGATGCCCAGACCTAACTACGTCATGGGCTTGTTGCAAGCAACCATTTAAGGCAACCTCAACCACTACTTGTACAAACGCATGGTCATCTCTTAAAAATTTACAACCTGAATGATATGTATTGGATCATATTTCGAAATTTAAAAATGGGAGGGTCGGCGCCTCTCCCTTTATCCATTAATGCGCGTTGAATGTGCTAGCTGGATGGAGCATTGTTGACGGAGCAATGCTCATGCATCATACTCCACAACTGGGAAATTCATGAGCTCCTTCTCATGAGATCCTCTTCTCCAGTGTTGAAATCCACCTGGATCCCAAACCTTCCCTTGGAGTTGTCCTCTTGCTCTTGTCCAGCTATGTTGTTGTTGTTGTTGCTTCTTCTTCCAGTTCTCCCCTGATGCTATCGCAGACTCTCCTCTATTCAGCTCTTCTTTGTTGACTTCTTATGTTGACCTCAACATCAACTTCCTGATTTCATAAATCACCTTGTCTAGCTACTCCAGTGGCTGCTCTTTGTATGCAGTCCTCTCTTCTAATATTACTTCATCTCAGTGGGTATATCAACTCGATCCCCCTTATGATTTTCTCCATTCCTTGTGGCCTTAACTTGCCACCCTGCTGTAAAATTCAGTTATGTAGTCTTATCACTGATTTGTTGCTCAGCTTCTCCTTCTGACAGCCTGATTGTCATCTCTCCTTGTGTTGGCTCAAGTCCAACTTCTCCCAGCTGCTCTTGGGGCTGGTATGCTCCTCCATCTGTCTCCAATTTTATTTGTTGGATGCGCAGGCTTTGCACTATCACCCTCTTCTCCAGGGCTTTCAATTCTTCATACAGATCAGCAAAATCCATGTTGTTTGCTTCCTCTTTTGCTTCAGACTCCATTGTTGCATTCATCTCATGTTCATCTTCCTGGATGAAAATTTTGAGCATTTCTTCTAAGTGCTCATCTCCTTCTACTGGGGTAGACATCAATGTATGCTCCATTTCTTCCTCTTCTTTGACAGTCTCTGTTGGTTTTCCTTCTTCCACTGTTGCATCTGCAACACATTCCCTAGCCTCGACTGGGATGCTTGGTAGGAATACTTCAATTCCCCCAATGATCAGAATGTATTTCTCACCCTCTCCTGTCAGCACTCCTTGCTCATCCGAACTCTCAACAGATTTTGTGAGACTCTCAGATAGTCTCATCTCTTTTCCCCTACCCACCTGAAAATTTGGGAATTTTCTACTGCCCACTTGGTAGTCTATGAGATTCAATGAACCCATCTCATTGCCCAACTGGAAACTTGAATTTTCAACACTACCCCCCTGGTAGTATGCGATACCTTCTATTGATCTCTTTCCATTTCCCACCTGGGAACTCGAAATTCCACTCCTACCCTCCTAGCATCTTATGAGGTCCTCAGCTAATCTCATACCATTTCCCACCTGGAAATATGAATTTTCGTTGTTGTCCTCCTGATAGTCTATGATATCCTCCAATGATCTCATTTCATTACCCACCTAGCAATTCAAAAATTCATTTCTGCCCTCTTGCCAGTTTATGAGACCTGAAATTGATCTCCCTTCCTCATCACTGAGGGTTTCTCCAATTTCTGGCTCAGAAATGAAAACCAGCTCTGTGTCACTAAGGGTTTCAGCATGCCTCAACCACCTCCTCAACTCTTGTTGTTGTTTTCTAGCCAACAAATTTTGAACAGACCATTTGGCTTTCCTGTTCAGATGCCATTCGTACCTCCAGTGTACTTTCGCCTCCTTCTGCATCTTCAATGTCAGTTTTTCCATTCTCTCCCTTATCTCAACAAGTTCCTCACCAATTTCTACTTTGGTTTTCTTCTTGCGGTCTTCTCTTGGACCACGTTCATGGCCTTCAGTAGCCATTTTCTTCCTCCTACCTGCCCTCCTGGAAATTTTGTTGTTTACTCTGCAACCGAGAGAATTTTCAACATTTCCTACAGTCCACCTGACTATCTATTGACTGTTGTGCATCTGCAACAATCACCACACAGAGATTCGATACTTTGTCCTTCTTCACCTGTTGTCTACAGATGAAATTTTGATACCTGATGTTACCAGAATTTCCTTTCCACTATCTCTCCCTTTGCTTGTTGTCTGCAAACAAATATGACGGCCTCCTCCTTTTGTCTACAATCTGCAGACAAAAATTTAGCTCTGATACCACATGATGCAGAACCCCCTCCCCTACGGGGTTCTGTGACCTCTCGGTCAATGGATCGTTCCCATCTCTAAGTTTGAATGGCTCTCTAGTTCCCTGCTAGAACCTCTCGAACAATCCACAGGTCCCTTTTTCTTTTGAATTCTGCCCTGCTCGAGAAAACACTGAACACCCAGTGTGAGCTTCACTCCCACACGACCACAACTGATGTGACCACAACCTTCTTGAAAAGATATTTCAGGTTTCGCTAGTTCGGTACTCCTACAGGTGAGCTACCTCTTGAGTCCTCAATCTCTGAATTTTCGAACCCTGATTTGGAGCCTAATGAGACTGATGACCCCTCCCTTAACTCTCGACCATGTGACCATTGGCATGACCACAGGCCTAACCCACAAAGGGTGCAATTTAATTTTGCGATATCAGGATTCATGTATGCGAGCCCCACTTGACTTCTCGTCCCTTAATCCTCGGTCTCTGAAATCCCTACACGAGTCTATCACTTGTTATCTCCTCCCCTATCCTTCTATGTGTGACCACTACCCATGACCACAACTCAAACTCCAAAATGGAACATCGGATTTCACGACTTCGTGAATCCTATTTTTGAGTCCCCCGACTCCTCCAAGTCTTGAAACCCAAAATAGGGCTTAACGGGCTCTAGATCCCGCATTATCCATTGACCATGTGACCACTCCGTGTAACCTGGGGTTTATCCTCCGAACGCTTCGGGATTCTAATTTTCACAAGATCGACGAGCTCTTCCCTTCTTTTATCCCGATCACTGAAACCACTCACCCAGATCAACGGCCACAGTTTCTTCATGATCCGACGGTTTTCCAACTTCCTCGGTACTTCGTGTATCGTGGTTTTAGGGTGCAGTCTCCTCTGCTCTCCCGAACTCTCGATCTCTAATTCTATAATGAGCCAAATCAATGGCTCATGCTCATCTTGATCTGATGCCTCAGATCACGTTTCCATTTCACGACTCGCGAGTTCTTAAAACTCTACCCGTTGACTTCATCCAGCAACGAGTGAGCGAAATGCTAACTGCGCACCATGTTTCCTCCTCGACGGACGGTCCTGATTAAATCTTCGATTTGCATTTCGTGATTTTTATCCGGTCTTCACCTCTGATCTCCCGAAGTCCGAAATCCCGATGGCTTCCAAATCTTTTCCACTTGTCCTCCAATGATGGATGGACCAGATCCTTTCCTTCTTGTATCGGTACTTCGCGATTCGAGAGTTCGCAACTCTCGACTCCGAGTCACAACTCTCTCCAATCCCCAAATTTTGAAATGGTGAAATTCAAGCACTATATCAATGGTCTAGGCCCTTCTGCCAATCAATGGTCCTGATTTAGTCGTCAATTCTCCTTTCGTGACTTTGGGGAAGTCTTCACCTCTGTTTCCCCGATTGTCAAATCCCTGAAATCTGCCTAACCCAGATCAAAGGCTCTCAACACACCCAGATCTGACAGTCCAAATAGCTCCTGTGAATCAGCGATTCGTGTTTCTGGGGTTTGAAAACCAAGGTTGGACCCCATTCTTCCAACTCACGATCCCTGATTTCCCGAAATGAACATATGGTTCAGATATGATTTAGATCGACAGCTCATATCTCTTATGAACTTTAAACGTTGAATGAACCTAAGCCTTTATCCTCCTCGCAGCTCTGTTTGATCTGACGACTCACGGATATTGGTGTTTCTCCTCCCAAGATTCTCCATCGTCCATTAAGTTTCACGATAACCCTCAGCCAAATAACTTGTGTTGATCCTTCTAGATCTAGGTTTTCTCCTTGGTGACTGCAACTTTTGTCTCGTTTGAAGTTTTTGAACAACTCTATCCATCCTAAAATTGTTCATCCCTCCTAATTTAGAATATTTTCTAAGTGTCGAAGGTCTCAGCCTTCATTTCTTCTTCCTGTGAACCCTACGATCTCAGTCCCATCTGCGTTCTGGAAAAATAACGTGGTCCCTTCTGAGTTTTATCAACTCTGAAACCTTGAAATGTTTCTCATCCTACATCTCCTCTCTACTAGAACTCTGTGCACAAAGATATTGTTCCTCTTGATCTTGGGGACTTGGAATAAGTCCTCTTCCACGCACACTCCTCACTCTTTAACTGCTCGGATCTCTAAAGGTCTATGTCTCTTCTATCCCTCGAAGAGATGAAAGTGTCCTCCTGGCTACTTCCCACTCAAGCACACTTTGTTGAGTTTACAGAGTTTTCAGTAACCTTGTGAGTGTCTTCTTTGCAGACACTCCTCGTTTCTCAGAACTCAAAAGATATTTTTCCTCGTGCACTCCTTGAAATCACTCGATGCCCACCTGACAGAGCTTCACAGAATCTTCAGAAATTATGTCTCCATGTGCCTTACTCTGCACAGTCTTACCTCCATAGTGTTCAGTACTCTGATGATCCTCCTTAAGTCTGTGAATCTTTCTGGTGTGCCCTTCTAGCACATTCTTTCTAACTCCATAGAGTTCATATGTGCACTCCTTGCGCTAGCTACAAAACCTTCAGTGTTCTGTTGTGCACTCCTTGCATAGCCTAAAGAACCCAAATGATACAACAACTCAAATAAAGATAGAGGAATCTATCTCTCTACTGTAAATGAAACCCATCATACATCTACAGCATATCATAAACACACAGATTACATTCATAAAATACATGGAAACACACAAGGAACCATGTGCATGAAAAACTACTCTTTTTTCATTAACATAAATGTCAGATTAGAATGTGTTATGAGCTCAGACTGTAACAGAGTCTTGACTCTCCTCTCTAATCTACATGTCTACCTCTCACAGAACTCCTCCTATCCCCTTAGAGATTCAATTTACAAAAGAGGGCTCCCTTGATCTTAAACTCATCCACCGCCTTAGTTCCATTGCTATCTCAGAGCGGCCCCTCCTCCTACGGCTACATCACATAAATGGATGCCCAGATCTGAATACGTCATGGGCTTGTTGTAGGCAACCATTTAAGGAAACCTCAACCACTACCTATATAAAGGCATGGTCGGCTCTTACAGCTTTACAACCTGAATGATCTGTATCGGATCATATTTCGAAATTTAAAAAGGGGAGGGTCGGTGCCTCTCCCTTTCTCCATTAATGTGCATTGAATGTGTTGGTTGGCTGGCGTGTTGTTGACGTGGAGCGATGCTCCTGCATCAAATAACCAATAAAGAGTAATAAATAGCTAACAAATGCATATTTTTCCTTACCAATTCCAAGAAAGAGAGAGAGAGAGAGAGAGAGAGAGAGAGAGAGAGAGAGAGATCAAACCTTAGTTCACCAAGCAAATTACCATCCAATAGCAAGAAAGAGATCCTCCAAGAGGTGCTCACCACCTTAGCTCATCCATTCATTAAGATATGCACCAAAAATCATTTGCAAGAAAGATAAATACCAAGAATCCTCAAGTATAGCAAAAAATTTCATCCAAGTACTTCTCACAAATGGAGAGTTATGATCTTAAATAAGATTCAAATGATATTTATTTATACAAAATGTATTAAACACAGTTTGTCCACATAAGATAGGATAAGAAAAAAATAANTGTAACTCATCTCTAATTCAAATTTAAATCTTAAAAAAGTTCACAATAGAAACCCTAAAATTATGTTACCCCTCTAAGGGTGACGTTTTGACTCTTTAACCAAGTCGTTGGACTGGAAGGTTGAGTTCATTGGGGCTCATAAATCCTCCCTCTCATTATATATATTCTACTCATGCCTCCTCCCACAAATTCATGCCAAGTTTCAAGTAGCAACTCCATCACCACCTAACCCTAGCCCCTCTATGACGTCAAGCCTCAAGAAAGTGACGGTTTTCCTCCTTCAAGAAAAATGTTTGGGTGGTAGGGGCTAGGTTAGGTCCTCCATGATTCCATGTAATCCTCAAAATGAATTTCTCTATGATCTGGCATGTGTGCCCTCGACATCCAACCTGTGGGCTTCAATCCCCATGGAATCCCAAGCTAGGATTGTTCCTCCAAATCTGTCAATTAGTTGGGTCCTGCAAAGACAAATGGATACACCCTCCAAGGATCTCAATTCAAAGCATCATGATGTGTAAACCAAATCAATAAATGAGTCATTCAAGCAAGTACATCCAAAACACCTCATCAAAATAAACTAATTCTCAAAGACCCTATGCAATTTACCAAGTTTGAGTATGGGAGGGTTGACAAAACAACATATTGGGTGAATCATCCCTCAAGTTTAGGGGTGTTTCCCAAGGGGACCTCCCTCTAATTCATGTGGATGATGTTTTATAGATTAGGGGAAGACTTTTGGGCATGGTTTTCATGACATACAATGGGTTGTAGTGTCTCACTTATGGGTTCCTTTGTAGAGGGTGTGTTGCACCTTTGTTTTCAATGCATCATTTTTCGAAGCCCATTCATTGTCGTTAATTAATTAATAATCCAAAACCTTGGGTACTCCCTATTGGTGAATCTATTATCTTGGGGGCGGGTAAGACATGGACACTTGAATATATAGGTACACAGAGTTCCATATGCAAGTAAATAAAGGGACATTGCATGAGTGTACACACCTCAACAAGTGGGAACATTTAAATAATGTTAATTTTCTTTTGCAGGTCTTTGATTTTTTAGGAGAATATTTTCATTTCTCTCAAGACCTCTTTGGGAGAGCATCTGGAAGGTTCATAATCATACTTTTATATTTTCTCAAACACAAGCCTCTGGGCCTTCAACCCCTTCTTCCCATGAAGTGAGGGACAACCCCTTCTTGAGTCAGTACACTCGAAAAACCCAAAAGGTGAGGAGATGAAGGGATGAATTGTGGAAAGTGGAAAATATGGTCAAGAATGGCACAATGACTCATCAAAAGGACCTCCCAGTAGCATATCTATCCCTAAGGGTGACCCACTTACTAGGGCGCAATACCAACCACCAAGGTGAAACAAGGCAAAGAGCATAATGTCCAAGCAAATGTCACATAATCAAAAGCAGTAATAGATGTAACAAAATCAAATGCCTCAAATATTGAAATGACACTCACCATAATACCTGACTTGTACCTCATGGATCAAGACCCAATGTCTTCCATATGCCAGTTGATGTGGTGGATATCGCCATGATCACCCAAGAGTTGTGGTGGTGAGGTGGATATCCATCTGTGCAAGTGGACACTGTTGGTCAAGTTGTCTCTCGGTACTCCATGTCTGCAACCTAAGGGCCTCGACACATCATCTCTTTAGTTATCCCAGAAAATGGGGATAACAAGATCCATCTCAATCCTCTTCTAAGGACAAGCGCATTTTATCTTATTTGTAACCCCATATATTACTTCTTATTTATTCAAGACATCTATTATTTTTTGAGGTTCCCAAAGAAATAGTCTGAGACATAACATTATTGATTTCTCAATAATTTAATTTTAAGCATGAGACTTCATATGTGTGTCTATCAAAATATTTATTGAATTTAATGGAATGAATCATTTATATTTCTCTACTATATGTGTTCCATATTATCCTTTCCCTTTGTTGAATATTGTGTTCTACTTCGATGGATGTTGTGATGGAAATTTCATCGTATGTTGATATATACTCTTTTAGTTTACAAATCTTGTAACATAGTGTAAATATTTATTTTCTATAAGATACCCAGTTCTTCTCAGGTACTCTTTGCATGTGAATATTTATTTCAAGAATAAAGCTTGATCCTTTCTCATGCATTTTATGTTCTTGGATGTTATTATAAATAGAGGAGTACCACCTCTTTAAGAACGCATTGGAATTTATCTTCATGAGATTGACTTAAATATTGTAAGATAGTATTTTAGATCAACATGTTCCTAGAACATAACTGGGTGGTGTTGTTCCTCGAATGAGGTTAGTAAGTTGAATTTCTATATTTCCAAATTCTTCAATGTTTCATTTCTTCTTAGTGAGTCTTCTCCATGTTCAACCATCGTTTCTGTCAAGTAATTTCCCCTTGTCTTTCTATAGCCTAGAGATTCAAGATCAATAGATTTCTCTCTAATATTGGAGTACTAAATTCTCATTCAAACCATCAATATTATACTACAATGTTCAACACAGTGCTCAAGGTTCATAGAATGGTCTACTAACAAAATTGATCTTCCTTTAGATGTTACATGTTCTCTCAATAAATCATATTGAATTTTATGTTTATTGTGTGTGCATGTGCATGCTCCAATTTGGGTACACAACAAGCATTATCACATATTTAGGAGTTTGTAGAAACCAAGAAACATACCATATAATCTATATCACAATAATTTAGTTACAAATTATGCAAATGTACCATATAATCTATATCACAATAATTTAGTTACAAATTATGCAAAACGTACCATATAATCTATATCACAATAATTTAGTTACAAATTATGCAACATGTATTCCCTTAACCATAGGCTTCTTAGATTAATTGAACCAAATTGTAATTTTCTAGTTTTTCTCTATCAAATATTCAACTTCTAGCCTTTAAGTTTAAGAACTTCTAAACCCCTAAGCATAGGGAGAAACCTTATTCCTCCTATATCTCAATGTACTATTGTGGTTGCATAAAATCAATGCCTAGCATTAATCTTGCCAATAAATATGTATTTATATATTGCATCAATGTAAAATTAAAACTCAGGAAGATGTAATATATGGCTTGTGTTACCACTCATATTGTGATGCAAGAGCATCGTCATCAAAGCGAAAGTGGAAGACATTTCAACACCCTAGTGCACATTTTGAAATGATTTTGAATTTAAGAAGGGAATATCACACAAATATCTTGAAAATATTGTAATTAAAGAACTTCTTTAATGCTTAGAGGCTGAACCATCGCATGGGATCAATGGGAAGTGTATTTTCTTTAATGTAGTAGATTGCAGTACAAATATGAAGCATTTTCTCTTATCTGTCTTTATCGATCATTTATTGTAATAAGCCTTAGTAGTTGAAAGATTTTAATTTGATAGGATAGCACTAAGATAGTCGGAGGGAAAAGATCTCTCTGAGTCATTTTTTTATAAATAAATGTATTGTATGCCCAAATTGGGCTGCTGAAAAGTTATTTGAAGTTGAGAGTTGTTGAGTTGTTGAGTTGTTGAAGAGCATTGTATGAGCCCATGTACATATCATTTGAAAGAATATAATAGAGAAGTGTTGATCCAAATGTTTGGTGTTGTTGTTACTATGTCTCTTTGAATGAATGGTAGGTTTTTGTTTAATTATGTTCTTTGTTATTACTAATTCTTATGTTATGAATGCATTTACATGGTTGAATGTATGAATCTGTGAGGATTAGATAAGTTTCAATTGTTTCTCTTCTTCGATATTTATATGCAAGGAGTGCATAGTGTCCGCAAGATGTGCATTAACAGAGTCTAGTTTGACTCAGAAGCTCAGAAGAGATAACATGAAGCTTTTATATGCAAGGAGTGCATAGTGTCCACAAGGTGTGCGTTGATAGAGTATAGTTTGACTCAGAAGCTCAGAAGAGATAACATGAATATTTTATTTGCAAGAAGTGCATAGTGTCTGCAAGGTGTGCGTTGACAGAGTCTAGTTTGACTTAGAAGCTCAGAAGAGATAATGCGAAGATTTATATGCAAGGAGTGCATAGTGTCTGCAAGGTGTGCGTTGATAGAGTCTAGTTTGACTTAGAAGCTCAGAAGAGATAACATGAAGCTTTTATTTGCAAGGAGTGCAGAGTGTCTGCAAGGTGTGCGTTGATAGAGTTTGTTTTGATTCAGAAGTTCAGGAGAGATAACTTGAAGTTTTATTTGCAAACAGTGCAGAAGACCTCGCAAGGTGTGCATAGGCAAAAACACACTTAGAGTTGTATTGTTCAGGAGGAGCAATTGAGTCATGTAAAGAACTCTTGCAAGAAGTGCACAGTCACCCACGAAGAACTTAAGTTGAAAGAGGCTTCTTTGCAAGGTGTGCATAGGGTCAATATTTGGGTAAGTATCGAAAAAGTCATTCAGAGAAGTTAAAGTGTTCGTGGAGGAACAAGATCAGAAGAGATAGTGGGTGAAAGTTATTCGGTAGGGAGGATCCCACTAAAAATATCAATTATCGAGCAAGATACATTCAAAGGGATCGTGATCATTCCAGACTGTCAAATATGAGAGAGTAGCATGGAGGTTAGTCGTGGACTCCTTTGGCACTTCATGGTTCGTAGGTTTAGAAGTGTTTAAAGAGTCGGGATCATCGAAGTCCCAAAGTCGTGAATAAATCTTAGTCATTGGTTGCAAGGAGGATACGTGTCAGTGGATTAGAAATTCTGGGAGTTAGAGCTTTGGAAGAAAAAGGTATTGGAACACTCGGAACTCTCGAAGGTCGGAGTCACGAAGAAGATCATAGTTGTTGGTTGTTGGAGAGACGAGAACCGTAGATCTTGTTGGATAAGTTCGTTGATTCGGGGTTCGGGTAAGAAGTCTTCAGCTACAGTCAAAAAAGCCAAAGCCCGAAATTCTGAAGCACCTTAGGGTTTATTCCCGAGTCACAGCTCGAGGTCATATGAGGAGAGGGGCCTAGCGGAAGGAGCTAGCGCCCATTAGTTTAAAATTTCCAAGAGCGCCAGGAAAAGGGTCTACAGGTTACGTAGGACCTATGTCTAAGGAAATAAGGGGCCTATGTTAAATCAATTTGGGGGCTAGCAGGGTCCCGAAGAGCTAATTCAACTCAGCCTTTTGAATATCCTTGATCGATAGGTCGTGCAACCCCTAGGAGAGAAGAGGGGTTG
The DNA here is from genome assembly GCA_009831015.1 of Picea engelmannii. Taxonomy (NCBI): domain Eukaryota; kingdom Viridiplantae; phylum Streptophyta; class Pinopsida; order Pinales; family Pinaceae; genus Picea; species Picea engelmannii. The sequence goes on along the minus strand of ML834100.1, from coordinate 13,270 downwards.
CATCAAGTGGTATCAAAGCCACAGAATTAATTATTTTAGGCAAGAAGAGGTAGTCTGATATCATCAAGTGATATCAAAAGGAAAAATTTTCTTTTAAAGCTCTGTGTGAAGGAGAAAGTTCAGCACCATGCCACCTAGAAGACATGTAGAGCCACCTGTAGCAAATCGAGTTGTGGAAAGGGAGATGAGAGAAATTCATGCAAGATTAGATGCCATGGAGACAACACAAAGGAGAGCACCTAACGCTGGAGACATCAGTGATGCAGAGAGCGAAGAAAGGGAAGTTGAAGAAGTTGTAGGAGAAGATATTGTAGAAGAACGCTTACTGAAAGTTGTTGTCAAATTGGGAGCTAGAGCAAAGATAGACAGCCCGATGTATGAAGGAAACTTAGATGTTGAAGAATTGCTTGATTAGATCAGAGCAATGGAAAAGTACTTCGACTATGAAGACAACGATGAGGATAAGAAAGTGAAACATGTTGTCACCAGGTTGAAGGGACACACAACACTATGGTGGGATGAATTGCAGGCTAACAGAAGATGCAAAGGAAAGAAAAAGATCAAGAACTGGGATAGAATGGTAGCCAAGTTGAAAGATAAATTAATACCCCTAGATTACCAGGTAAATATGTTTAGGAAGTTACAGAACTTGAGATAGAAATGATTGACAGTAAGAGAATACACAGAGGAGTTTATAAGTTGAACATCAGGGCTGGAAAGAGAGAAAATGATGATGAAAAGGTTGTCAGGTATATCAATGGCTTGAGATATGAAATCCAGGATGAAATTAGCATGATGACAATGAGGACAGTGGAGGATGCTTATCAGATTGCGTTGAAGGCAGAAGAGAAGTTGGCCAAGAAACAGAGCCAGGGAAATAGAGGAATAAGTATAAACAGAGGCAAGGGAAATTTCCATGACAAGGCACAGATGCCCAGGGTTGAGATTGAAAAACCACACAGTCACTCAAAAAAGGAGGAAGTTCTCAATGGAGATAGTATGGTGGAAGGAATGTTTTTCCTCGAGGAGGAGGAAGAGGTAGAGGAGGAGAGGTGAAGTGTTATGCATGTGGAAAAACATGACACGTGTCTTGGAAATGCCCCGAGAAAAATAAAGAAGGAGGAGGTGAAGCTCACATTTTGGAAGAACATAAGAGGAATGTTGAAGCAGAAGGTGCAGAAGATGGGAAATCTATGATGATGAAGAAGGTTCTATTGAATCCAGAGCCAGAGGTTGAAAAACCAGTGTAGAGGAAAATTTTGTTCAGAACTGCTTACAAGACTAAAGATAGGGTATGCAAGGTGATAATTGATAGTGGGAGCACTGATAACTTGGTATCCACGGAAATGGTGGAGAAATTGGAGATGGAGACAATTGCACATCTGAGTCTGTATAGAGTCTCATGGTTGCAGAAAGGACACTAGGTAATGGTAACTAAACAATGCCTAGTTGAATTTAAGATAGAAGGATATAGAGATGAGATTTTGTGTGATGTGATTCCCATGGACGTATTTCACGTTTTGTTGGGGAGACGATGGAAGTATGACAGGAATGTCATTCATGATGGGAGGAAAAATAATTATACCTTAAAGATAAATGGTAGGACACACATGCTACTACCAATAGAGGATAAGAAGGTGAAGGAAGAAGCCAACACAACTATATTTCTCATGAGTGGGAAGGAATTCATGAGTGAAGTCAAGAAGGAACAGGAGATGCAATTTGTTGTAGTGGGGAATCCAAGAGTCATCCTTACAAGTACTTCTATGGATGATCTGCCTAAAGAAATTCAAGAGTTATTAGAGAATTTTATTGGCATAGTAGTGGATGAGTTACGTAGCTCATTTCCACCCATCATAAGTATCATCCATCACATCGTTCTCATACCAGGAGTGAGTCTGTCGAACAAATCAGCGTACAAATTGACACCTCAAGAGAATGAGGAGGTAAAGAAACAAGTCCAGGATTTGATGGACAAAGAGTTAGTCAAACAAAGCTTGAGTCCATGCGTAGTACCAACTGTGTTGAGTCCGAAGAAGGATGGAGAATGGAGAATGTGTACAGACTCAAGAGCCATAAAAAAAGTCACCATCAGGTACAGATTTCCTTTGCCAAGGATGGATGACTTAATGGATTGTTTGAGTGGAGCAAATTATATTTCAAAGATAGATCTGAAGAGTGGATATCACCAGATAAGAATGAGAGAAGGTGATGAGTGGAAAACAACCTTCAAAACAAACGAAGGGTTGTATGAGTGGCTTGTTATTCCATTTGGCTTAACAAATTCCCCAAGTACTTTTATGAGGTTGATGAATGAGATATTGAAAGATTTTATTGGTAAGTTTGTGATTGTATATCTGGATGATATATTAGTCTTCAATAAAACTGAAGAAGAGCATTTGAGGCACTTAACATTAGTGATGAGAAGATTGCAGTGGGAGAAGTTGTTGATAAATATGAAGAAGTCCCCTTTTATGAATACAGAACTCATTTACTTGGGTTTTGTGATCTCTTCAAATGAATTCAAGATGGATCTATAGAAGGTGAGCGCAATCAGAGAATGGTCATCGCCAAGGAGCATATTTGAGGTGAGAAGATTCCATGGATTAACAAGTTTATATAGGAAGTTCGTTAGAATTTTCAGTGGAATTTGTACACCAATATTAGATACGGTGAAGAAGAGGCACAAGTATTTTAAGTGGACAGAAGAAGCTGAGAAAAGATTCAGGATATTAAAGGAAAAGATAACAGAACAATCAATTATGGTCTTACCAGATTTCAGGAAGATGTTTCAAGTACGATGTAATGCTAGTGGAGTAGCAGTTGGAGCAATATTGAGCCAGGATAATAATTATGTTGCATATTTCAGTGAGAAACTGAATGACACTAAGTGAAATTACTCCACATATGATAAATAATTTTATGCAGTAATTCAATCCTTAAAGAAATGGAGGCACTATCTTGTTACAAAAGAATTTTTTTTGTATAGCAATAATCAGGTTTTACAATTCATAATCAGACACGAGAAATTAAAACAGAGACATGCTAAGTGGATAGAGTTTATGAAAAATTTCACTTTTGTCATTAAACATATTTCTGGTAATGCTAACAAAGTTGTTGATGCATTGAGCAGGAGACGTTTGATTCTGCAGGAATTTCAAGTGAAAACCTTAGGGTTTGAACACCTTAAGGAGATGTATTTTGATGATTCAGATTTTAAAGAGGCATATGAAGCATGTGAAAATATTGTGCTTAGATACAGAAGCCAATGGACAGAGTATCTAATGCAAGATGGATTGTTTCTCAAAGGTAGCCAATTGTGCATACCAAAATGCTCGATGAGAGATAATTTGTTGAAGGAAAAACATAGTGGAGGTCTAACAGGACATTTTGGCCATGACAAGACATTTGCACATTTGAAAAATTCATACTATTGGCCAGGTATGAGGGAAGAAGTGAAGAATTTTATGGATAGATGTAATATTTGTCAGTATGCAAAACGAAAGAGATAGAACATTGGATTGTATCAACCATTGCTTATTCCAGATAGGCCTTGGGATGCAATAAGAATGGATTTCGTGTTGGGATTGCCAAGGACACAAAGAGGAAGTGATTCCATATTTTTGGTAGTTGATATATTCTCAAAGATGGCACACTTTATCCCATGCCAGAAAACTAATGATGCAACACACATTGCAAATTTGATTTTCAAAGAAGTTGTGATACTTCATGGGTTTCCCAAGAGTATTGTCTCAAACAGAGACACAAAATTTGTTGGTCATTTCTGGAGGAAATTGTGGAAGAAATTGGGGACAGAATTGTCCTTTAGTTCAGTATATCACCCTCAAACAGATGGACAGACTGAGGTGGTAAATCAGAGTTTAGGAAATTTGTTGAGGAGTCTGGTCATTGAACATCATAGCTAGTGGGATCAAATTATGTCACAAGCAGAGTTTGCATACAATGACTCACCAAATAGGAGTATAGGGAAGATTCCATTCCAAATAGTATATGGGATGAATCCAAGAGGAGTATCAGAGTTGAGAGATTTGGAGCAAAATGAATTCAACAGCGTTGGAGCAAAATACTTCGCTACAAAAATGCAGAAGCTTCCTAGTCATATCAAAGAGCAGTTGCAGAAGAGCAGCAACAAACATAAATGTAGAGTTGATCAGCATAGGAGAGAACTTCAATTTGAAGTGGGAAATCAAGTTATAGCACATCTCAGGAAGGAGAGGTTCCCAAGAAAAACGTATAAAAATTTGAAATTGAAGAAGACAGGATCGTACAATATCCTAAGGAAATTTGATGAAAATGCTTATGAGATAGAGCTTCCAGAAGATGTGGGTATATCACCCATATTCAAAATTGCAAAACTGTATCCTTACAGGGAATATGACAAAGGATCAGAAGATAAAAAAAGAGATTCAGTGGTAGAAGCAGATGCCTATAGCAGAAAATTCGCATATGGATAAGATCATAGATCAGAGAATTGGTAAGAAGACCCGAAGGAAGACCTATTTTGAATATTTGGTAAAGTGGAAAGGCCACCCAATAGAAGATGTCAGTTGGGTAAATGAAGTAGATATCCATAAGTATGGAAATTCAGTGCAGGATCTCATGGACAAGAGTCCAAAGGAGTATGATGCAGGAGCATCATCATCAAAGTGCAAGTGGAAGACAACTTAGCGCCCTAATGCGCATTTTGAAATGATGTTGAATTTAAGAAGGAAATATCACGCAAATATCTTGAAAAGATTGTAATTAAAGAACTTCTTTAATGCTTAGAGGTTGAACCATCTCATGGGATCGATGGGAAGTGTATTTTCTTTAATGTAGTAGATTGCGGTACAGATCTAAAGCATTTTCTCTTATATGTCTTTACCGATCATTTATTGTAATAAGCCTTAGTAGTTGAAAGCTTTTAAATTGATAGGATAGCACTAAGGTAGTCGAAGGGAAAAGAGCTCTATGAGTCTTTTTTGTATAGATAAATGTATTATATGCCCAAATGGGGCTACTGAAAAGTTTTTCGAAGCCGAGAGTTGTTGAGTTGTTGAAGAGCATTGTAAGATCCCATGTACATATCATTTGAATGAATATAACAGAGAAGTGTTGATCCAAATGTTTGGTGTTGTTGGTCTTGTGTCTATTTTAATGAATGGTAGGTTTTTTGTTTAATTATGTTCTCTATTATTACTCGTTCTTATGTTATGAATGCATTTACATTGTTGAATGTATGAATCTGGGAGGATTAGATAAGTTTCAATTGTTTCTCTTCTTCGAGATTTATATGCAAGGAGTGCATAGTGTCCGCGAGGTGTGCGTTGACAGAGTCTAGTTTGACTCAGAAACTCAGAAGAGATAATGTGAAGCTTTTATATGCAACGAGTGCATAGTGTTCGCAAGGTGTGCGTTAACAGAGTCTAGTTTGACTCAAAATCTCAGAAGAGATAACATGAAGCTTTTATTTGCAAGGAGTGCATAGTGTCTGCAAGGTGTGCGTTAACAGAGTCTAGTTTGACTCAGAATCTCAGAAGAGATAATGTGAAGCTTTATATGCAAGGAGTGCATAGTGTCTGCAAGGTGTGTGTTGACAGAGTCTGGTTTGAGTCAAAAGCTCAGAAGATATAACGTGAAGATTTTATTTGCAAGGAGTGCATAGTGTCCGCAAGGTGTGTGTTGACAGAGTCGGTTGTGATTCAGAAGTTCAGGAGAGATAACTTGAAGTTTTATTTGCAAAGAGTGCAGAAGACCTTGCAAGGTGTGCATAGGCAAAAACACACTCAGAGTTGTATTGTTCATGAGGAGCAATTGGGTCATGTAAAGAATTGTTGCAAGTGCACAGTTGCCCACAAAGAAGTTAAGTTGAAAGAGGCATTTTTGCAAGGTGTGCACAGGGTTGATATTTGGCTAAGTATCGAAGAATTCATTCTGAGAAGTTAAAGCGTTCGAGGAGGAACAAGCTCAGAAGAGATAGCGGGTGAAAGTTCTTCAATAGGGAGGAGCCCACTAAAAATACCAATTATCGAGAGAGATCCATTCAGAGGGATCATGATCGTTCCATACCGTCGGATCTGGGAGAGTTGCATGGAGGTTAGTCATGGAGTCCTTCGTAAATTCATGGTTTGGAGCTTTAGAAGTGTTTAAAGAGTGGGGATCACCGAATTCCCAAGGCCGCGAAGAAATCATAGCCATTGGTTGTAAGGAGGATATGTGTCAGAGGATTAGAAATTCCATGAGGTAGAGCTTCGGAATAAAAAGGTGTTAAGGTGTTGGAACGCTTGAAACTCCAGAAGGTCGGAGTCCCAAAGTGGATCACAGTTGTTGGTTGTTGGAGAGACGAGAACCGTAGATCTTGTTGGATAAGTTCGTTGGTTCGGAGTTCGGGTAAGAAGGCTTCAGCTACAGTCAAAACGGTCGAAGCCCAAAATTTTGAAGCACCTTAGGGTTTATCCCTAGGTCACATCCCAAGGTCATATGAGGAGAAAGGCCTAGTAGAAGGAGCTAGCGCTTGTCAATTTAAAATTGACAAGAGCGCCAAGAAAAGGGCTCGCGGGTTACACAAGACCTATGCCTAAGGAGATAAGGGGCATGTGTTAAATCAATTTGGGGGCTAGCAGGGTCCTGAGGAGCTAATTTGGCTCAGCCTTTTGAAGATCCTTGACCGAGAGGTCACGCAACCCCTAGGAGAGAAGGGGGCCTGCATCATATTGCATATAAGGGGTGACACCATCACACATTTCAAAACCTTGCAGGATGATACTTCTGTGAGGTCTTGGCTTGACTTGAAGATAGTGTTACTCAATTGGCTTAGTTAGAGGAGACTTATTTCTCCTTGTGGTGAATTGTCTTGGTACCTGGTTTTTTCTTCATGGGGGCATATCTTGGTTGATGGATCTTTCTGGTTAGAATTTTATGGTTTCACTTGATGCTTTGGTTGATGGTTTTGAGATGTTGTTTAATTATTTGGTATATCATTGGTGGATGTTGTCCATGGTTATCCTAGTCTAACACTCATACATATCATGGTTTCACTTGTTATGAATTTGGCTTATGGTGGGGTTTGCTAAGGGATACCACTTTTAATGTCCATGGTACAAAAATTTTATGGAGTACACCCTCACTGACACATATGTGGAGAAAATTTATTTTATGTGCTAATGGGCCATCCTCTCTATTCACCCATTACTCCTAATAGAGGAAATCATATTATTATTTTAATGGACCACCCTCTTTTATCTCATACCACGGTAAAAAGTACATATGTGACGAGGCCACCCCTTTATACTCCACTTTATAGATCAAAATATCTCCCCTTTTAAATGGAGCAATACCTTCATCGATTGAGTGATATCTTGACCCCCATGCGATGGCATATTAGGCACCTATATATTTTAATACATGAGATGGGGGCCACCTCCTATTTCCCATTCGTTGTATGAAACCTTGCTTATCCGCCTACAGATGAAACCATGTAGATGCCTTTTTAAGCCAAGGTTGCTTACGATAAACAAGTAGTATATTAAAGGGGGGAAGCACACATAAAGAGATATATTTGTGAATCCAAATAATTCTATTCATGAGCCAAACTAACCTTGGATGTGGTCCCTTATTTTTATTGGTTGAAATTATGTTTGCACACATGAGGATACATAAATGTCACATGAATACATTATTGATTAAAGATATGTTAGGTGACATTGTGGTGGAAGTTTTATGAATTAGACATGGTAGTTAATGGAGCCTCCTTTATTACACCAAGTTGATTTTTTTGGAACCTCGGGTTCTCATGGTTCATCACACTTCTCCTGGAATTAGTTGGTCGAGTGATTGATAGGATATCTACATCAGTTGGTCAAGTAGTCGACAATCTTGTCGATCGGTGGATTGACCAATTGAGAAATCGACTATGAGTTTGACACATGAACGGTCGGGTCATGCATCCTTATCGAGCCGACTAGATAGCGTGGATTTGACAGAGTCAACTCTAACCACCTATTGTTGTATGTGGACAAGATATTCCTAATTCCAAGGAAGTTGGTTAGATCTTGAGGCTATAATAGCATATATGATGGGTCATTATCATATGTAAATAATGTTGAACATGGTGTGTGTGTGTTCAATATGCATTGTGATGTTCCAGTCACAATGTGTTGTGCTTAAGTGTTGTAACGATGTCTTTAGACACCATCTATTTTCTTTGAATTTATTCATCTTCAATTATATGTAGTTTTGTTTGTTTGTTTCATATCAGGTTACATCCAATCCCCAACATGGTATCAGAGCGATTGGTTGAGACCTCGTCTGTTGTTCACAAAATCTTTTTGAGTCAGATCTATTTTTTATTGACTCTAGGCCAATGATTTGTTGTCTGTAACTTGTAGAAACAAATTATATTTGTTAGATATCAAAAATTGATTCAAATATTGATCACGTTGTTTTGAATGGATCAAATTATGTTATCTGAGCTCCAAACATGGAAACCCTACTGAAGAGTAAAGTACTATGGCAATATACGAATACTATGATTCTAGATTTGACAGACGATCAAATGAAGTTCATCATTGATGGAAAGAAGGATGAGGTTGTGGGGGTCATCACAACCTATATCTCATGGGAGATTATATTTCACACCAACGGAATCCACTGCCTTCATCAAGCCTAGAATAAGTTGAAGTCTCTATTCAACAAATTAGATGAAATCCATGTCATGCAACTGGAGAAATATTTGGTCTCTCTCGAGCCTCATTCTTTTAACAAAATTGAGAATTATTTGACACGTGTGAAGGAACTGCAATTGAAATTAGGAGAATTTGGAAAGAATTATCAAAAGAAAGACAAACAACCCATCGAGCTCATCCTAATGAATTTGAGAACACCATTTGACGTGTTCGTTTCAAATTTCTGCACCAACTGGAAGGCACGCAAGGAAAATGGTAAGGATTACACCTTTGAATATTTGTGTGGCTTACTGATTACTAATCAACACATATTGCTTGATGAAGTAAATCTTGGTAGAAAAATCCAAACTCACTTGCTCAAGGGAAAGGGAAAGGTGAATAATAAATAAAGAGGACAGTTTGATACCCTTATACAAAGACCTGGATGCCTTGACCAGAAACCTAAAGGGAAAACAGATGCACCACACAAGAATCGAAAAAAGAAGGCATGTTAGTATTGTGGAAATATTAGACATGTGGAAAGAGACTGCTACAAAAAGAGAGACAAACTAGAGGAGAAGGTCAAACACCTTGAAGGAGATGTGTTGGCTATTAGTCAACCCACTAATAATTTCACCTTCCAAGTTAGAACCTCTCAAGCGTTGCTTTCTCATTTTGTGAAAAATGAATGGGTAGTCGATTCTAGATGCACTCATCATATGAATAAGGATGCTTCCTTGTTCACATCCTTAGATAAATCTGTGGAAAGAAGGATCTATGTTGTTGATGACTTTCCTCTCAACATTGTTGGTCGTGGTGATATTCCCTATCGACATGGAAAGATTGTCAACAATGATCATGTGTCGAATCTCAGTGAAAATTTGTTGTTGATTTATCAATTAACACAAACATGTAATACTGTGGAACTTTGGCCATATCGTTTCTTTGTCAAATATGTGAAGAAAGGTCACTTGATTGTCGTCGGAGGGTTTCTTGACCCGAAGAACAATTTTACAAGTTTTGTGACACGAATTGACTCAAATGTAAATCAACTACTATTATTACTCGCACTGATGAACGAAGTCGAATTTGGCATGAACGAATCAGACACCTAAATTTTCCAAGTTTACAGTCGATGGCAACTCAAAATATGGTTGTTGGTCAACCTAAATTTTTTCCCCCTGATAGAGTATTAGAGGATGTGCGCTTGGCAAACATCATCAGGAACCCTTCGACTTTGGAAGAACATGGTGAGAACATAACCTCTTGGAGATGGTTCACAATGATATTTGTTGCATCAATATACCTTCCTTAGCAGGTTCAAAGTATATTTTGACCTTTATTGATGGTCTCTCTCATTTCACTTGAGTTTATTTCATGGAAAACAAGAATCTTGTCTTTGAAAAGTTGAAGAAATTTGGAGTATTTGTTGAAAATCAATGTGGTTGACCCATCAAGTGTTTGATATCGGAGAGTGGTGGTGAGTATGTGAATCGACCTTTTGAAGAATATCTTGTTCGATCTAGCATTGACTAGCAGTTGTCGGTTCCTCATACTCCTCAGAAAAATGGCATTGAAGAATGCAATAATCGGGCGTTGGTCAAAATGGCTAGATGTCTCTTGCAAGCCAAAAACTTGCCTCCTCACTTCTAGGATGAATTAATCTATTGTACAAACTATATGTTGAATTGTATTTAGACTCTAGTTGTTCCTTCTGTGACTCCATTCAAACAATGGTGTGGAAGAAATCCCTCCATCAGCCGCCTTCGGGTGTTTGCATTTGTTTCTTGGACTCATATTTTGGATGATTGCAAAAAGAAATTGGATGCAAAGAGTCATGCTTGCATCATGATGGGCTACTATGAATATTCTAAAGGCTATTGATTGTTTGACCCTGTCAAATGACAAATCATTATCAGAAGAAATGAATGGTTTGATGAGAAGTCTTCGGAAATTAAGTTGTTGAATGCCTCCTCTAGTTTATTACAAGATGAGCACTTTGATGTTGTTTCCGACAATGGCGCTCATGTTCCATTTTTCAATCCTTCACCTGGACAATCGAACTATGTTCTTGTTTCGACTGGGTTGTTGACCTCTGAGTCAATTGATCAATCGATTTATGTTTCGACTGGTTTTCCATCTCCTTCGACTGAAATTTTTCTAACTTCTTATCGACCTTTCGCAATGAACAACAATTCACCCCTTTCTTGTCTACCTAGATGGGCTGCCAAGACACTTGAAGTTGTTGTTCATGATGTTAGTGATGTTTCTTCAGGCTGACAAACTCATAGTTAGAAGTAGCATGTCAGTGTTTCTTTGATGACTCGTGTGCTTAACACTTATGATCATGTTACCTACTCAAATGAACAAGGACAACCTGAATGGTAGCAAACTATGCAAACTGAAATGGATTCTCTATTGAATAATCAAAGTTGGGACTTAGTTCATCGACCTCAATGGAAGAACATTGTGAAGTGTCGATGGGTCTACAAGACCAAATTTACCTCTGAAGGTGTTGTTGAGTGTCATAAAGTTCGCTTGGATGCGAAAGGATTTTCTCAACAAGAAGGCATCGACTATACTAAGACCTTTACCCCTATTGCAAAGATGAAATTTGTTCGTCTGATTCTTTCCCTTTTTGTTCGTTTTGGATGGCAAATCCACCAGATACATGTGAAGAGTGTTTTTCTTCATGGTGACCTATTTGAAGAAATTTTCATGGAACAACATCCTAGTTTTGTGACATATTCTAACTTGTTTTGTCGACTTCAAAAGTCTCTTTATGGTTTGAAGCAAGCTCCCGGAGCTTGGTATGCCAAGATCAACAGTTTGTTTCTTCATCTTGGTTTCAAATGTTGTGAATATGATCACAATTTATCTGTACTCCATACTCATGGAAATACCTTGATTATTGTTGTCTATGTTGATGACCTTGTCATCACTGACAATAACATTGATCTCATTCTTAGATTGAGGAAACAATTTGTTAACTCCTTTGACATGACAGATCTTGGTATTCTACATTAGTTTTTGGGTCTTCAAGTATTACCTTTGTCTGATGATTTATTCATTTCTCAATCTAAATATGTAATGGATCTCTTGACACGTTTTAAGAAGGCATATTGTAATCCATGTGCTACTGCTTTTCAGTCTGGAATTAAGCTTAACAAAACTTGCCATTATCCTAAAGTCGATGCTACACTATCGACAATTGGTCATTAGTCTTATTTATCTTACTTATAGTTGACCTGGCATTTCTTTTGTTGTTAGTGTGGTTTCTCAGTTTATGCAGGATCCTAGAGAAAGCTATTGAAAGTTGTCAAAAGGATTGTTCTTATCTCGAGGGTACCACTCATCTTGGTATCAAATATTGTCGAAGTTTAGATTCGTTGGTCGGCTTTACCGACTCCAATTGGGTAGGAGAAAATGATGATCGGAAGTCCATCTCTACCTTTGTGTTTCTCTTTAGCACTTGATCGTTGGTTTGGTCATGCAAGAAACATAAGGTAGTCTCTTTGTCGACTACATAAGCAAAGTATCGTGGCATCGTTCATGTAGGAACAAAAGCAGTATGGATTCACCAACTCTTAGGTGAACTTGGGTTTCCTGTACAGACATTGACTACACTCCAATGTGACAATCAAAGTGCGATTCAAGTTGCTGACAACCCTGTTGGACACAGTAAATGAAACATGTTGAGCTCCATGCTCATTATTTGCGACAGTTGGTTCAAGAGAAAGTTGTCACTCTCGTCTATTGAAGAACAAATGATTAGATTGTTGATATATTTACCAAACCCTTGTCTGAAGCTAAGTTTGTCAAGCTTTGTTCGACGCTTGGGCTTCAGGAAGCTGCAATTATGGAGGGGTGTCCTAGTGACTTAATTTGGCCTCCTGAATCTCCAAAACCGTGTGCTAATGGGGGGGGGTGTTGGAACCTCAGATTCTGATGGTTCATCACATTTCTCCTAGAATCATTTGGTCAGGCGATCGACCGGCATATGAAAACAGTCAGTAGGGAAATCGATCGGATATCCACATTAGTCGGTCAAGTAGTCAACAAGCTTGTTGGTTGGACAGTTGACCAATAGTTGAAAGCAATCGATCGGTAGATCGATCAGTCGAGCAATCGACTACAAATTGGACGCATGGACATTCAGGTTGTGCATCCTTGTTGAGCCGACTAGACGACGTGGGTTTGATGGACTCAAATCTAACCACCAACATTTTTATGTGGACAATATCTTCTTGATTCCAAGGAAGTTGGTTAGATCTTGAGGCTATAAATAGCAAACTCGATGTATCATTATTATATGTCAATAATGTTGAACATGGTGTGCGTGTTCAATATGGATTGTGATGTTCTAATCCCAGTGCGTTGTGCTTAAGTGTTGTAATTGTGTCTTTAGACACCACCTATTTTATTTGAAGTTGTTCCTCTTCGATTATCTGCAGTTTTGTTTGTTTGTTTCATATTAGGTTACACCCAATCCCCAACAAATTTTACATTAGATGGGTCTGTCCACATCCCATTATGTGCACATGTGAGTCGTTTGTATTGATGGAGTTATTTTTTTAATGGAGATTTGAGCTTGCATTGACTCAACA
>ML834099.1:0-25531 GCA_009831015.1 Picea engelmannii | reverse complement strand
TAAGATGGATTAGTTAATAATTAATTGGTTAATTAATAATAAATCAATCATTAATTAATTAATTAATTAATGATTAATAATATAGTTAGGTTAGTAACTAGGTTAGTTTTAGATTAAATAAAACAAATTAATAAAATAAAATACAAAAACAATATAAAAACAAAATAAAACTTAAAACAATTATAATAAACATACATGATAAATAAAATATATATAAAATACAAAACAAAATAAAACATAAAACAAAATATAAAAACAAAACATAAAAAATGTAAACAATACAATAAAACAAAATAATATTAAAAAACAAAAAACTTAAAAACCTACACTATCCTAAGTCTACCCACCCCCAACTCCCGCTTACATCAAAGCCCATCCAAATTCACATCAAATAAATCAAACGGTCCTTAAAAATTCCAGACCCCCCTCACCATCCGGAGTTTAATGAGAGGGGGTGTTCAGAATGATGGTTTTCCAATACCTACCCCCGAACAGGTGTTGTCTCCCTATTCCAACGGCCCCCCCCCCAAAAAAAAACCGATTACCACCTCAGGGGGTCCAAAATACCGCCTTCCCGAAAACAAAACCGCTTTTCTCATTTTTACCATTTTTGCCTGTTCAGCACGTCTTTTTCCGAAGGAGATTATGAGAAAATGAAAATGAATTTTTAAAAACCGAGAGATTTTTTTCTCCGTAACGGGATGAAGAACAAAAACCTCTCTCATTTGTTTTACAGGTGCCACGAGCAGGGAGAATCGAATCCATCTTCGAGGCCCTTTTTTCGGATTTTCGGTTTTTTTTGTTAGAGTCTCGATCTTGCAAGAGCTGTTACGGCCAGATGGAGGCCAATTTGGCGAGCCCGAAGGATTTGTTTGTCCAGCACATGCCCATCTCCAATAACCTCCTTCAGTGTTTTCCCAGGTGTCAACGTTGAAGAGAAACAGATGTCTTTTCGGACCCCTTTTTCGTAGAAAACTGGTCCGTCTTTCATGGCGGACAGCTCCAGATTCGGTGGGATTTGTGGCTATTTTTGGCCGAGGTGGTTAAAACCGACTTTCGAAACTTATGGGGAGGTCTATCCTATTTATTCAAAGGATTTTAATGTAAAAGGGTTCGACCTGTGTAAAGTTTTTCCCTTTTGGCTGGACTCTGGGCCTTGCTACTCCAGGAGGTTTTTGTCTGTAATTTTTGAATGACTAAACAGTAATAGAGAAAATGATTTACAGGATTCTTGTGTAGAAGCGTTGGTGGTGTGTTCCTTGTCTATTTTTAGTTATCTTTCTTCTATCATTCAAGCAATTTCATTTCTTATTATTGAAAGAGAGTAATGGAGAAGAATTTATGCATGCATACTCTTTGTCCAATTTTTCAATAATCTATATGTTATTCATCTGAAGCTTTACAAAGGAATTCTTAACTGCTCCTCTGTTCAATGGATCTCTCCCTTTTCACCTTATTCATAGGCACTAAATCTAAGACGATCCAACAATTGTTACTATCTTGCCCTGTGGAGACATTTACCTCTAGATCTGATTTGATCATTATCTTATAAACAGACCCCATAGCCCAATGGTGATCTGAGAAACTCGTCAACCACATCCTCATCTAAATATTTCAAAACCCCCAACCCCATACTTTCATAGCTAGCCTAATATCTCTTCAAACAAATTTATATCAGACAGAGAGATCCCTCTCTGAGTCTTAGAGGGCTAGATCCAAGACTCAAAGTGGTTTTGATGTTGCCTCTGTGATTTCCATCACAGCCTTGGGCAAATTACAGAGCGCTAACAGAACCATTCGAGCCGCTTGCTGCAAATTTCACCACACTCTAGTACTCGAGTGATATGAAAAAATAGTGGCAATCGAACCCTTTTTTTCACACATATTACCTTCAGCTGAAGAGATCCATCGAAGATGAACCTCGCATGACTTCGAACACCCTACAGAGGTTCCAACCCTTGATAAAGTTTTGCGCAGATTGGCATTTCATATACATTACAACGTGAGCTGATGAACATAAGGAGTAGCTTCAATTGTACTACAAACTCATGGAAGAGGACCTTGAGTAGATCACTAAGGATTGATCGAAAAACCTCCTTATTCTGGTAAACCCTGCAGATATGTCTCGCCCTAACAACCCAAAGACCATGCACAAAGAACATGATACAGCCGGACCCAGCAGAAGGAAGAAGACTAAAGAGGTCCAAGACTTAAGGAGTGCCTCAGGAAATACTACTTATGTATCACCTGACCAAGGGGGCGATGATGAAGAGATAAATGGCAAAGGAGATTAACAGAAGAAAGGAAAAGTAACACCGCCTAGAGATGAGACCGATCCCCTGAAGAAGAGGAAGGTTTATCCCCGGAAACCTTCTTCTTCCCGGAAGAAATCGAGAGCCATTGTGACCAAGATGAAGACTATTCTCACTACCAATGATTTTGACTTCATCATAGAAGCCTTAAATGACGCTTCATTGAAAATCGTGGAGAAACAAGAAGCTAAGCAGGAGTAAATGTATGACATAATTAAGGTCGAATTCTGAGGGGTACAACAAGCCCTTCAGTCCAGCCGCGCAGTGTCCACTGTGCCCCTGCCATCAAGAGAACCAGAGTTGGGAGAAGAGCCAGCCCAACTCTGTTGACTAGATGATGTGGTCAAAGCTCGCCTTCGTCGCACACAAGAAGAAATAGAACAAGACACCCAGGCCTTGAAGCAGGTGCAAGGTGTAATCGTAGAACAACGCAGAGTTGCAAGACATGAGAAGGTTTCTCTCCAGGCAAATTTTGAAGAAGAGAAAGCATAGATGCAACAAGAAAAAGAACAGTTGCTCGCAGAGAAACTCGAAGTGAAAGAAGCAGTCAATAGAGCCCTCCACTCTGTGACAGGATTAGAACCACGGGCAAAAGACTGAGTCGTGCATCAAGTAGAGAAGATAGCAGAAGCTATCCAACAACTAAAGAAATGAATAGCATACTTAGATCTCCGCACCGTACCCGACACCCCACAGGATGTAAGGGATCAAAGAGAAGAAACTACTCGATGAGAAGTTGAAAGAATGAAATTCCTTGCCCTGGAATGCAAGCAATTGAGTGATCACAATTCCCAAGAGTATGAGTGACTCACTGAGAATCCATAATTGAAGGCACTAGAGTCAAAGCTACAGGAAGAGAAGAAACAATAAGAGACAATACAGGCATAGTTGAAGCCCCTGCCAGCTATGGAAAGAATGAAGTGATCCTAGGAGCAGTGCACTACCCAGCAGAAGGTCCACACTATTCAAAGTAGAGTTATGCAAGTAACTCAGAGGCTCCAACCTGTACAGGATGAATCTTACCAACTGCTCACAGAGATCAAAGGTTGAGGAGAGGAACTGGAGCAAGTCATCACTATAGTTGAACAATGCCTAGAGGGACTTGTCAACGAAGCAGTCATCCAAGAGTTCGTTGAACAGGAGGTCGTGTCACAACAACAAGTCGAAGCAGCTAGAGCCAAGCTCGAGGCTTTTGAAGCAGAACTAATCAGATCTGAGTGAATCAAGATGATTCATAGGTGAGTGTTGGAGGCCTATTGGCCCTTGACCATTTTTTAAGGATTCTTGGTCATATTTTTGGACTTTGACAAGCTATCGAAGGCGGAGCGTAAGATGAAGCGGAGATCGTGGGATCTCAGCCCCTTTTAGGGCCCTTTTTGGGATTCAGGATTATGTAATGGGTATGGGATGTCGGCCCATGGGCTTACCCATGTTTAAGCCTATTTTGTAATGTATAAATAAGTAGCTAGGAGATGTAATAAAGAGACTGAGAGGCTAGTGTGTTAAGTGCTAGAGTTGGATCTATGTGATCAAGAGTTTTAAGTTCTTTGTGCATACTATGTGAGGCTTGCAAGGTTAGTGCAAGTAACTGTAAGAGACTGTGTGAAGGCTTGGTGTTGTACCCTAGCTAGAAGAAGGAGGATCTGGTGGAGTGCTCATAGATCTCATGTCTTCTACGGAGTAGAACTTGGAATGTATGTTCCTATAAGAAGCTTGACCAAAGATAATAAATAAGAGAAGAGTTGGTGGATGTAGCCCCAGAGTGGGGGTGAACCACGTACATGTTGTGTTGCTATGCTTTGTGCGATGTATTGATGTGTTTATGTGTTTACTTTCTTAGTGATTTAATATAGATGAATGATCTGTTGATACTTAGTGCTTAATAATATGGATGGATGTTAGAAATGACTTATAAAAATATGCTTGGTGCTTAAGTACCTTGGATCTAAATGAATAATGTGATACTTTGTAATTAGGGTTGAAATACATTGTAACTAAGACTGGATATTGATGAATGTTAACTATTGAGTGCTCTGTTAAGTGTTAGAATTGTAGATCTGTGTCCCAACTAAGGTTGCAGACATCTGAGTCCTACAACCACCCCTGCCTCTACCTCTGGTGAGACTTCACCTGCTTCGCAGGTGTTGCCAAAAGGGCTGGTAGTTAGGGTTTTGTTGGTACGTTGTTGTAGCGTTGAACCCTGGGTCTGCCCTTGTGCCAATAGGAAGTGAGTTCTCTTGGAGGGAGTCCAATAGTAGCCACAGAGCTCTGAGAATTACTTATATGACCTGTTGCTGAAGCCCAAGGAAAGGGAGGTGTAGCAGCTAATGGAATGTTGGACAGTGAAGGTGTAAACTCCTAGGGTGGGACAGGCATGTGGGGAATGAGAGTCTGTGAGATGTAGGTGTAAATGGCTCCTTGGAGAAAATCCTTCATGTTGGACTGTGCAAATTTCTCCTAGCCCTTCATAGCCTAGGAATCCATTGCTCACTGGAGTTTAGTCCCATCTCGGGGGTGACCCATTTCTGAGAGTGATGAGAAGCGTGGTCTAAGGCTGGGAGGTTCATGGAAGTTATGCACACAGTTGGTGTACTTCAATGAAAAGATAAGTACCAATTCTTTGTTCATTGTATGTTGTGTATTTGTGTTATAATTGATGAGTAATGTCTATATACATGTTGCATGTATGCGTTAATGTTTCCTTCGTATGAACAGGTGTATGAGCAGAATATTTCTGCAAAATAATTTTGTCTCAGTGGTGTTGCCCAGCTTGGGTGGACGGGGATGTCACAAATTGGTATCAGAGCGAAAAGTATGTTTACAGAGTGATGTTTCCCAACGTGTTGGTGGTTGGGGAGGTCACAAGTTGGTATCAGAGCCATGGTTTCAACACTGAGACTAGATGGACCATGTAGGTGGTTAATGAAACATAGGTTTTAGAGTGAATTATTGTGCAGAAGGACATTTTATAAACCTCATAGCATCCCTGGGTGCCAAGAAGGCACCGTGTGAACACTGGGACTGTGTTCAGAAGCTCAGGAAGTATAATGGATTAGGGAATGGAAATAGATAAAGAAGCCACAAAAACTGTTGTGTTGGGCCACAGAGTTTGAAATTGGGCCATAGGATCTGTTCGAGAGGAAGTAGATCCTTCATAACTGGAAGATATGGAGAAAGGTGCATGAAAATTAACCCCTAAGTACTTCGGACTTCGCGACTTCGAAATTTTTTATGTTTTATAAGAACAAAAAGGGATGAATCCTGAATTTCTGAAGTCCCAGAGGGGATATACACCGTAGATCCAGGGAAAAGTGTTTACCGTTGTAATTGAGCAAGAATAGTTTGGAGCCATTAGATCAAGACAACAGTAGAAGGTAAGGCACAACAGTGAAAAAAAAGATCTCAGTCGTCATATCTGCGCATGGGTGGTTGTGAACCGTAGATATCACAGTCATTCGCAATTCGGCATTTGGGAGAAACAAAGTGTTCTAAGCCACAAACTCTCGAAGTCTAGAATTGATCCAGACTGTTCATAAGAAAAGGGAATTTGTCAGAAGATTTGCGTGTTCGAGGATTCGACATTCAGGAGAAGAAAAGTATGCTAATGTGAAAACTCCCGAAGCCTAAAGTCTCGAAGTCCAGAGTTAATCCAGACCGTTCATTGAAAGAAACACGCGTCAGAAGACCAACTTGTTTGGGAGTTTGGCATTAAGGAGAATTGGAGTGTGTTAGTGTTAAAAGTATCGAAGCTAGAAGCCACAAAGCCGAAGAACAAAAGTGGCGTGGAATGATGATGTCGCCAGTGGTGATGTGGAACCTTCCTATACATGCCATGTTCCACCACCTTAATTGTTGACAGCTATACCATGTGGACCCCGGAAGGTAAAGTAGTTTGGAAGTTCAGAGTTTGAGAGATTTGAAGAATGCAAGTGTAAAATATTCTAAAGCCCGAAGTCCTGAAGTTACGTGGCATATTGATGTCACCAAGGATGACGTGGGAACATGGGATGTGTGCCACATGTCAGTGAGTTAAGAACCTATGGAAGATAGAAATTCTAGTTAAAACATGACACATGTCACCCATCTGATTGGGCCATGTGTCCACCTCTAGTATTTTTCCACGTGGCACTCCTCTCAAACATGGGTAGTGGGGCCCCTGATGACTACATAAAGTAGCTTAAAACTTGGAAAAGAATTTAACTAGACTAGACCCACACAAAATTGACCCCATAAGATGCGTGGTGCCAGATCGGGAAGTCCAAAGACTTGGAACTTCAGAGGAAAGGTGTTACAGTTATCATTGAGTAGAGAAATCATCTAATTCTCGTAGTGCCAAAGTTACATGACATGATAACGTCACCAAGAGTGATGTAGAAGTATTCGGAGATTCGTGGTTTGGGAGTTTTGGGGTGTGAAGATTTGAAATCCTCTGAAGTCTTGGAACCCCAAAGCTTCGAAGTCCCAAAGACCCGAAGTCCTGAAGACCGGAGGGCCTAGTTAATCTCGATCATTGATCAGGAAATGACACTTGGAAACAGATGCACTTTGGAAGGATTGAGAGTATGGACAGTCTGGAAACTGCCAAATCTCGGAGTCCCAAAGTTCTTTACAACCATAGATATTAATAGATAATGTGGACCATACCGTAGATCCATCGTCCTCCATGAATTTTCCAGTTCTAGGTTCTATTATGTTTGTGATGTGTGGAAAGGGAAACCTCTGAAACTCCATATCCCTGAAGGTTCAAGGCTTCAAATAAGCGCCCAACTATTAACACTTGCTCATAGCCATGGTCACATGCAAGTTAAGGACTGAAGAAAAAGGGGCTAGTGCCCGAAGGTAAATTGTATAATAGAAAAGGGATTGGAGATAGATCCATGGGGATTCTTGATCGACAAAAACCCGTATAAAATAGAGTCTAATATTCTTTTGTTGAATCAGATTGTTTAAGATGTTACAGAAAATTTTTAAGTTTAATAGCCTCACAAAAATTCGGTTGACTGCACATTTTTGCAGTCTTAGCAATTGTCAGAACTGAACAAAATTATTACCTAGTGAAGAGAAATGGAGGAAGCATGGGACTCTTACAATCTGGAGGATGAAGTTAGAGGAATGGATGTCCATTTGGGATTTGAAGGAACAAACTCCAATGGGCATGGAGAAGAAATATATAAATAAGTGAGCATGATGAACATCATTAAAAATTTGCAAAAAGATGTCCAAATTCACCAGGAAAATAATGAAAGGCTTAAGAGAGCCAAGGAGCAACAAGAAGACTTCAATATGAAGTTAATGTGGAGCTTGGAAAGAATTGAAAATAATTTGGATAAGGAGAGTAGCTCCAACAAATCAGGAAGTCACGATACCCCTAATAAGAAAGGAAGGTCAAGGAGTGGTAGTAGACATCACCAACACTCCCAAAAACATTCCCATAAGAGAGTACACAGTAGCTCAAGTCCATCCCCTGTTAGGAAACATAGGAGGTATGGGGTGGATGAGTTGAAAGGAGAAATGAATAAGATAAAACCTCCTACTTTTGATGGAGAGAATAAGAAAGATGAAGAGGCTAATACATGGCTATTTGGCATGAGGAAATATTTACAATTGCATAGTTATTCTTCTCATGCAGAGGGAATAATTGCAATCTATCAGTTGAAAGGAAAGGAATCCATGTGGTGGGATCAGCTTTTGCAAGTGCAACACATCATAGAGAGGGATGTCACATGGAAGGGATTCAAGAAACATTTTGAAAAGAAGTAATTAACCAAGATATACTATGGCAAGAAGATGAAAGAGTTATTTGAACTTAAATTGGGAAGCATGACTATAGATGAATATGAAAGGAAATTTCTAGAGATGTTGAAGTATGTCCCTTTCATTAAGGATGAGGTAGTCAAGATCCAAAGATATCTGAGTGGGCTGCCATATTTTATCAATGAAAAAATCTAGTATGATGATCCTAAAACTATGGAAGAAACCATAAGGAAGGAAACATGTTTATATGATCAGCATAAGGGAAAGCCTACTTTCCAAAGATCCTTGGAAGAAAAGAGGAATTTTTAGGAGCAGAGGAAGAAGGGAAAGAAGCCACCATTTTTTAGAAATAGTCCTCAAGGAAAGCCAGTTTTGAGGGATTCCAGGATGGCTGGAGTAGGTGGGAAAAGGCTAAGGCAGACACCTATGCAATGTTGGGGTTGTAATGGAAATCATAAGTATAGATATTTCACTCACAAAAAGGACAAGGTGAGAGTTGTTCACCACATTGAGTAAGCAAAAACAATGGAGGACATGGGAAGAAGAGTACCTAGGATCTATGCAGTCCTGGACAACAAGCAAGTCAAGTTTCAATCACACATGATTGAATTCGAAGGTATGATCAATAACCATTACTTTACTATTTTAATTGATTTGGGGGATAGTCATAGCTATATAGATCCTAAGGTAGTGGAAATATTTAAATTACCAAGAAGAAATCATGGGAAATATTGGCTGGTGTAGCTGGCTACAGGAGCCAAGAGAAAGGTTGTTGAGTTGGTTAAATCATGTCCAGTGGGCATGAATGGACCAAGTACCAAGGAATATTTGAACATATTTCCTTTGGGATCATATGATTTCCTAATTGGTATGGATTGGTTGGACCAAAACCATGCCATATTATACTGTCATAACAAGGCATTCACTTGCCTGGATGAGGAAGGAAATCAAAGAGCAGTCCAAGAAATTCCCAGGACAGTTACTATCCAGGAAATCTCATCAATGCAACTAAAGAAGTCTTACATGAAGGGATGTCAAATATTTGCATCCCATATGGAGGAAGATTCTAAGGATAAAGTGCCAAATATGGAGGATCATGTAGTCTTGGAATATTATGAAGATGTGTTCAAGGAGGTACCAGGACTACCCCCAAAGAGAGATATTGATTTCTCTATAACTTTGGTGCCTGGGGAAGATCCAATATCAAATACTCCTTACAAAATGAGTACATTAGAGCCGAAGGAGTTTCAAATGCATCTTGAATTTTTTTTAAATAAAGGGTACATATGCCCAAGTGTGTCACCTTGGGGTGCCCCAGTGTTATTTGTGAAGAAGAAAGATGGGACCTTGATATTGTGCATTGATTTCAGGTAGTTGAACAAAGTAACTATAAATAACAAGTATCATCTACCAAGGATTGATGATCTCTTCAATCAGTTGAAGGATGCAAGGACATTTTAAAAGATAGATCTTAAGTCAGGATACCATCAGGTAAGGATTAAAGAGGAAGACATCAACAAGACCACATTCAAGACAAGGTATGGTCATTATGAGTTCATAGTGGTGCCATTTGGGTTATCAAATGCACCAGTTGTTTGCATGTGCTTAATGAATGGCATTTTTTGAGAATATTTAGACAAGTTTGTCATTGTCTTTTTGGATGACATACTTTTATATTGCAAGTCGAAAGAAGAACATGTTCATAATTTGAGGATGGTGTTGAAAGTGATAAGAGAGCATAAACTGTATGAAAAAATGAGCAAATGCTCATTTTATCAAAACATAATTCACTATTTGGGGCATATCATATATGAAGAAGGGATAGAAGTAGACCCTAAAAAGATTGAGGCCATTAAAGGGTGGACAACACCTAAGAATGTGATAGAATTCTTATCCTTCATGGGTATATCTAGATACTATATATTGATCCAGATGGATGTTGGTGGCCTCCCACCTATTCCAACTGATTCATTTTGGCAGTTTTCCAGTTTGGTAGTTTTTTTCCTAGTTTTTGGGTCCCTGACTTGTGGGGCCATTTTGAGGTCCTAAATAATGTTTTTAGGGATCGCCACTGTCCAATGGGATATAGTGCTCCTAAAAGGAATATTGTATGAAAAAGTTACAACCCTGGGAAGTTGATGTACTAACTTACACAAACAGGGCCCACATGACGTTTGGCACTTCATCTCCTAGGGTTAGATTTTTGGATGTCTAGGGTTTTTGACATTCCTGTTTATTGTAAAAAGGCCTTCAAAGCCTCATTTTAATCATCTTCTTATGAATGAGAAAATTCATCCCATATCTTATTAGAGATAATCCTCCACCATTCCAGCAAGCTTGTTTTCTACTGCATTTTACAGTTTCAGCTTATTTCCTTATTGAATAGAAAACCAGTTTTATTGTATCTCTATTATTTTGTGTTAAGCATATTTTAATAATCTGTATTCATTTCATTCTGCTCATATAATATGGATCATATCCTCCCCTCTTAGGAAGCAATGGTATCCATTGCATTGATTTCCCCAATCGAATGAGGAAATTTCTGCTAAATTTGGCCCCAGGTGAGCCACTTGCCTTGGTGCAGGAGCTGCCCTACTTTGACAACTCAATAAAATTGGATCCTTTGTTGTCGGTTTCCCTTGATCTGTGTGTCCACAATATGATCACTAGATTCATGTTGCATGCCATTAGGATTGAGATCTCTTGGTGTGAACTTCTCTACTATCTCTGAGGTGTCCAATAATGGAGGGAAATATGGCCGAAGGAGAGCCATGTTAAAGACTGGGTGCTGGCCAAGGAAAGGGGGAATGTTGAGCGCAAAAGCATTGTCACCCACAACCTTGGTGATGGTGTATAGCCCATACCAGAGTGGTCGAAGCTTCTGATGGGGCCGTGTAAGGCGTTCTTTCTTCAAGTGAAACCAAACTTTGTCACCCACCTGAAACTTATGTGACACCCGATGTTGATCATGGCATTGCTTGTACTTGGCATTGGAATTCTGTAAAATATATTGAACATGTTGGTGGATGTGATGGATCCAATCAATGAACCGGGTGGATTTGTCAGCTTCTGGTGGAGCAAGAGATGATTCGACTGAGTTCTTCGCCAGGGGTATTGCAACATCCATGGGGCCCAATGGTTGGAATCACAACCCCACCTGAAAGGAGTTGTGGCCAATTGAGCTATGCAGGGATCGATTGTAGTTGTGTTGGACATAGGGAAGAATCTCATCCCATGTGCGGGGGTGCTTAGATTTGTACATGCATAGGATATGTACGATCATCTGATTGACGACCTCAATTTTTCCATTTGTATGGGGGTAGAAGGCAGTGGATTTGATGAGCTTGGTATCCAACAGTGACCGGAGGCTCAACCAGAATGTGTTGAGGAACCAACTGCTCTGATATGAGACAATGGTTTGTGGGATCCTAAAGTGTACCGAGACACGTTTAAATAAGATCTTGGCAGTGGCCTCTATAATGATGTTATTCTTGCAGGTAGCCAAAATCACCATCTTCGAAAAGTGATCAACAACCACAAAAACATAGTCATTTCCCCTCTTGGTGGACGGGAGGCCCGACATGTATTCCATTGATATGGATTCCCATGGCTTGTCAGGAGTAGGCAGAGAGGTGTACAAGCCATGTTTCTTAGTGGTTGTTTTGGCAATAGTGCAGATGGTGTAGGACCTAATATACATTCCATCATCCTATCAAAATTATGGCTAGTAGAAATGTTTCTGTAGATATACCTTTCTGATGCCAAAGTATCCTACCACCTGACTGTAGTGAGATTCCCAAATAATCTTCATGTGCTCACTTGATGGAACGCAGAGATGGCCCAAATGAGAGAACAACCCATCCTCAAGATGGAAATTAGTGACCACTGAGTTTTATCCCAACATTTGGTAGGTGGTGGAGAAGTCAGCGTTTGTCTCATAGAGGTGGGGCCATCCAAAGGTCTCATGGTCGAAAGAGTCTAACATCGTGGTGAGTGTCACGACTGGAGGTCGGCTGAGGCAATCAACGACTCAGTTGGTACTCCCTTGTTTATACTTGATGTTTAGGTGGAACTGATGTAAGTATGTGGAACACTTTTGATGGAGGTCATTCTGCAATTTTCCTTGGGTTTTCATGAACTGTAGTGGCTTGTGATCAGTGTGGATGATTGTCTCCTTCCACAGAATGTAATGTCCCCACTGGAGGAAGGCTTGCATAATGGAGTACATTTATTTTTCATAAGTAAGGTACTGTTGATTTGAGAAAAAGGTACAAATATCCTCCTTATCACCATGGTTTATGATATAATCTTGATTGACTTTTCCATTAATTAGAAATAATTAGGAAATAAAATGATTAAAAAGTATTCTAGAAATGTTATTAAGTGGTATTAGATAATTTCTTAATTTCGGTTTGAATTGTTTGATTTTATTATAGAAATGGACAATTATGGTTAAACTCAAGATACCTGAGAAGATTATGAAGATACATAGACTATTGGAGATCGAAGAAATCAGGCGCAAAGTAGTTTTGAGGAAGATTGACTCTCTATTTTGTAATCTTTATAAATAGTAAAAGCAATTCCAAGGATCTATCATTTACCCATATTATTGTAATATATAGAGGGTAATGAACCATAGAAACTATCCAACAAAATTTATCCAAGCATTTGGATCTCTGAATTTCTCTGTACAAGTAGTCTATTGTAAATGTTTTACCAATTATGAAGCTAATGGAAGCCTTTAGCGTTTTTACCATTTTTTCATACTGAGTTTCTAGTAGCAGTACTTCTGAAGACCGTGGGCCCAATTGAAAGGAGTTACTGTCTCAATCTGTAATCATATCAATTTGATTCGAGTCATGTGATTTAAATCTCTTTGCAATAGTTAAGATAAATGTGTGAGTCTGTTGATGTTTTTATAAATTGGTTATGCTATTTTACAGAGGATAGATGTTTCATTAGGTTTTCGATTGTTGTTCCATTTCCCATTTCTGTTAGTTTATTTGTCTGACATTTCCTCTCATTTTCGCATATGTTGTTCCTTTATTAAATTTACATTAGTTGTTCCTTTCGCTTAAATTCACAATTGTTGTTTCTTTTGCTTAAATCTGCATTTGTTGTTCTTTCTTAATTTTACAGTAATTCGTTGTCTCTTTTCTAGTAGGTTAAATAGTCATTGATAGATTGATTCATTAAGTATTCTCATAGATTGAATTATTTTTTTCGTAGTCAGATGAAATAGATTGATTCATTAAGTGTTTTCACATATTAAATTATTGATTCTTAGCTAGATGAATTCAACAATTTGGTTAATGCCTTAAATTCACAACATGTTATAGATTAGATTATAATTCTGTTGAGTAAGACCTTAATTTCAGAGTCTTAATGATAGTGTGAAAACTTGATTATTAATAAAATCATATTTTCTTTAGCTACATGATTTTAATCTCTACAACTATCTGCATAGACTTTGTTGATATTCTTGAAAGAAAAGATGAATCCTCGGGTTGATAAATTAATGTTAAACTAAGGTTGTTCTTAGGACATCTTTAGAGCCCAACATTTTGGCTTTGTTGTCGGGGAGAATGTCAAAGATAGCATAGGTTTCATCTCTGGAGGATGAGGTATTGAAAACGGAAGGTAAGAACCTACGTGGGCAACAAGTAAAATTCTTGTGCCAGTGCCTACCTTCAGCTGATGCATAAGAGGTTGCATAGGTACTTCGAATTTTGTGTGTGTATGACTAAGAATAAAGAACCTGAAAAACCAAAACCTCCACCAAAAAATACAAAATACTAGGGCCCGATGCCCCTTGGAAGAAGCACTTTCATAGAAGAAACATCTAAAAATATGAATCTCAAGATTCTGTTGGACATCGGAAAGGTTCTTCCCGAATCCCTCAAGAAGAAAATTAACCAACTGCATCTCATGTTGAAGTTCATAGAAGAACTGAAGGGACTGAACAAAGTTTTCAAAATACATATTAGCCACCTCTCAGCCCTTTAGACGAGGTAAATTCTTGTAATCTGGAAAAAGGAGAAGGGGATACCAGTGGGGTTGCTAAAGCAAACCCATCACCACCACCTAATCCTAGATCTCCTGCAATTTTTATAGGAGAAGGTACACCTGAAATACTAGATAGAGGTAGTGCAATTAAATCCCCTAAAGGACCAAATAATCAACCACCTCAAATAGAACACCTGGGCCAAGAAATCCCTGAATATTATTGGCATATTTTCGACCAAATGACACAACCAAATCAACCGGGGACCCACAATTCCACTTTAGAGTATCCTATAGTTTATCCAGTTTCTAATGCCCCAATGAAATCCATTCCACTACAGAATCTCCCAACCTTTCATGGATTGATATCAAAAGACCTTGATGCATTCTTATTCGAATTTGATGTCCTATGTAGAGGTTATGACTACACCTATGAACCCCAGAAACTGAAACTATTTCCTTCCACTTTTAAATGAGAAGCTCTACGATGGTTTATGGGACTAGGAGGGGGAATTATAAATTCATGGGATGAAATGAAACAAGCCTTCCTTAAGAAATATCAAGACTATTGTAGAACCAGGGATCTAAAAGATGAAATATTTCAAATGACTGCAAAAGAAAATGAGACACTAGAATAATATGTTGAAAGGTTTCAGTATAACTTGTAAAGATCACCTTACAGTACACTACTAGGTGAGGTACTTAAATCCACTCTGATAAAAGGTATTAAGGATGAATGGGTAGACACGTTGAATTTAATGGGAAAATGTGATATTTATCAAGAGACTTATGATAACATTATCCAATTATGCAGAAGGTTCTCACCTGGAAGTAGACGAACCAGATCGGGAATGCGGGCTCCCCTCACCAAAAATAGAAACATTACTAGCGGGGGTGTCACCCGAGCAGAAGTTGGTAATCTTTTAAAAAAATTCAAAACTGACATTTTGAGTACTTTGACTACACAATTGGATGTTTTGCAGGCTAAACACAAACAAGCAGAAGAAAAACATTCCTTGTCCATATTTTTCCACTGATGCAAAAAGAAACATGGTCCAAGGGATTGTCCTTTGGATTTTGTTCAAGTTTGTTCCATCTGTTCCAAATACCATGCAATAGACCAATGTCCATCACTTCTAGGACTAAAATTCATCTTTAAGGAATAAAAAGAGGAAACAAAACTGGTATATCTGATGGCTCAGTGTTGCCAATGGTAGGCCCGTCCCCCAGGTACACTACAAGATCCCTCTTATTTATTTCTTGGGAAGTATAATCAGCAGCAAAATTCTGGAAACATATGACAGAGCCAACCATTTTCTAACCCCACCTGGTAGTCCCAACAATATCCTACTGCACCCTGGCCAAATAAATTAGCTACAAATCCCACCTAGCCAAATCAATTATCTCTAAATCACACCTAGACTAACTCAAAATACCCTACCTCATCTTTGCATAATTCAAATAATAACCCCTATCCTTCAAAGTGGACTAACGTAGCTTCCCAAGCCCCCAATTGGAATCAAAATTGGTAGCGCCCCATGGGAATGACCAATCAACCCATGGGGATGGATTCTCAAATTCAACCCACTTTCCAAGCCCCACTTCAATTACCCCAGAACCCTCAACCTCAAATGCGCCCTCAATTACCAACTCAAACCAACCCAAATCCTAACAATAGACCAACCCAACTCGTGCAAATTGTTGATAATTTGGAGGGGGAAATCAACTCAGTAGGGTGAAACAAACTTCGGTTGAGGTCAGGGCATATAATTTCTCTTGAAGAAAGTAAAATTTTCCAAGAGTAGGAGAATGAAAATAATATACAACCAACAATAACACCCTCAACTGTGGTCATAACGAAAGAAGCAGAACAAGGGGGAAACACAACCGAGCAACAAAATCCCAATGAGGACATAATTCCTCCTCCCCCGTTTTTAGAGAGGCTAATGATACTAAACGAGTTGTATATCCTAATTTCAATTTCATCGGGGAACTAAAGAATCTATATGTTAAAATCCCACTCCTACAGGCTCTACATGACATCCCAATTTATGTAAAAACGATCAAAGAAATATGTGGGAAGAAACCTCTTAGGAAAGCTAAGAATCAATCAACTGTTCATGTGGTAGGATAATTATCCGATCTTATTCTAGGCAAGAAAGAGTCGTTCAAGTATGAAAACCCAGGGAATCCCATAGTAATAGTTCAGATACATGGTTGTTCTTTTCCAAATACACTAGTGGATTTGGGGGTAGCCATTAATATTCTGACCATTGAGACCTGTAACATCCTAGGTATCACCTCCTTCAAACCTACTTCAATTATGTCACAATTGGCTAATATATCAGTGGTTAAACCAGTCGGAACATTACAAGATGTATCAATTTCAGTCGACTCTTGGGAATACCCAGTTGATTTCCTAGTTATCAACCCAAGAAGTAGACTCAAAGGACACCCATTGATATTGGGAATACCATGGATCACAACAATAGATGCATACATAGGATGTTGCACAGGAAACATGAAAATTTCTAGAGGAAATGCTACAAAGAACCTCATCCTATACCCTCCTGCTAAACTGAGTCTGCCTATGATACATCAGCAGTTGACACCGCCTAGATATCCAGAAAAGAATCTACGATCCCGCTCACACTGGAAGAAGCTCTCAGTCTCAAAAACCAACTAGAATATGATGTGATCAGTAACTTCATTAACAACCCAACCATTATAAGCAACCCAACATGTCAAATGCTAAAAATTGTTTTAGATAATGAAGCAGAGGGAGATCCTCTCGAAGAATTCATGGAGCAATAGATTCCTACTAATTTTGTCCATAACAACATATCAGTTGAAATTGCACCAGGGAGGTGTTTGAATATCAATGCTAATTTGAATGTGCAACAACAACAAAAATTGATTCAAATCCTTTCTAAACATCAACAGGATTTTGCATGGGAGTATCCCGACATGAAGGGCATTGATCATAAACTCTACACACATTATATTTATATTGAGAAATATGCTCGACCCATCTGACAGCCCCAATGAAAATTGAATCCTCATCTCAGGGACATTGCTAAAGAGGAATTACAAAAGTTGTTGGATGTAGATTTTATATATCCCATTTCAGACAGTCGGTGGGTCTCTCCACTAGTAATTGTCCCCAAGAAGAATGGAAAGTGGTGGATCTATTTAGTCTACAGAGAACTCAATAAAGCTACCTAGAAGGACCACTTCCCCCTACCTTTTATTGACCAATTCCTTGATACTTTAGCAGGGAAGAATTTTTTTTCCTTCTGAGATGGATTTAGTGGTTATAATCAGATCCAAATTGCTCTGGAAGACCAAGATAAAACCACATTTACATGTCCCTGGGGTACCTTCACATACAGGGTATTTCCCTTTGGATTATGTAGTGCTCCAGCCACATTCCAGAGAGCCATTCAGAACATATTTTCTTATTCGATTAATGAAGGACTTGAAGTTTACATGGACGATTTCACCCCTTATGGTATTGATTTTGATCAAGCTCTAAGCAATCTGGAGAAGGTACTAGAATGATGCATTGCTACCAGGCTATGTTTGAGTGGAAGTGTCATATGATTATGATTGAAGGTGTGGTACTAGGACACTATGTTTTTGCAGATGGAATCAAGGTAGATCCAACAAAAATAGAGGTAATCCTTAATCTACCTACACCTCATACACAAACTGAGGTACGTAGTTTCCTTGGTTGTGCAGGATATTATCGTAGATTCATAGAAAAAAATTCAAGAACATATGCACCTTTACATGCTTGAATTGGTAATGCAGAATTTCAATGGTATGATAAGTGTGATGTTGCATTTGCAAAACTCAAAAGGTTGGTCTCAATAGCACCGGTGCTGAGACGACCAAACTGAAAACTGTCATTTCATATTTCTATAGATGCATCAGATATCGCCATAGGATTTGTCCTTGGACAAGAAGAAGACAAGAAAACTTATGCTATTTATTTTATTAGAGAAAATATTACTCCCGCTGAATTAAATTATACAGTAACAGAAAAAGAATTTTTAGTTGTTATACATGCTATTAATAAATTTCTCCACTATATAACATGCTATCCATTTATTATGTATATTGATCATTCTTCTATTAAATATTTAGCTAACAAACCTATTACTAATGGACAAGTTACTCAGACGTTATTACTATTGCAGGAATTAAACATCACCATCAATGATAGATCCGAAAGAGAAAATCTCGTTGCAGATTTCTTGTCTCGCGTGCCCAAAATAGATGATTCTTTGACTGTTGAAGACCAATTTCCAGATGAACACCTATTTATTATCACTATTAATCCACCATGGTACACTGATGTTGTGAATTATCTGGCAGCTGGGAAACTACCAGAACACCTATCATTTAGGGAAAGGAAATTGATTGTCCAACGCAGTGCACAGTTCACATGGATTGATGGATATATTTTCCACACAGGAGTTGACCTCCAGATCTGAAGATGTGTAAGAGATGACGAAAGTTACGATGTATTGAAGGAAGGTCATGATGATCCCTGTGGCGGACATTTTTCAAACCAAATAACTCGGCATAAGATTTTACAGATGGGATACTATTGGCCCTCAGTATTTAAAGATGCAAAGAAGTATGTCCAGGCCTGCGATAATTGTCAAAGGATGGGTCGAACAGGCCCAGCTAATGAAATTCCCCTGCAATCACAAGTAGTGACAAAACCTTTCTAGAGATGGGCACTAGACTTTGTTGGCTCCTTCAGCCCAAAATAAAACCAGAAGGCCTATATACTAGTTGCAACAGACTATATGAACAAATGGATAGAGGCAATAGCCTTTACAAACGCAACAAAGGAAGCAATCCTTAATTTTCTCTTCAAATTATTTTTACACTATGGATTAACCTGGGAAGTAATCATTAATGGAGGGTCACAATTTACAACCCATAAAATCATGAACACCCTGCACAATTATCATATTAAACACAAAGTTACTTCTCCCTACCACCCAAAGGAAAACAGACAAGTAGAAAGTACTAATAATTCATGGAGGTGATTTTGACAAAACTAGTCTCAACAAACAATCTGAATTGGGCAGTCGAGCTTCCAAATGCCTTATGGTCCTATCACATGACATGGCGTAACACTACCAGATACTCTCCTTATTATATAGTCTATGGAAAATAACCTATCTTTCCAATTGAATTTGAGATCAAGACTCTAAGGATGGCCCAAGAAATTGGATTGGATCTTACAGATGAACATAAACAGTGCTTACAATAGCTCAATGATTTAGATGAAGCATGTGTGTTTGCCCTGCAGAGAACAACTGTTATTCAGAAACAGAGATATATCTAGCACGATAAACATATCAAGAAGAAATCCTTCCATAAAGGTCATTGGGTGCTTCTCTATGATTCCATATTTCAATATTTTCCTAGAAAATTCTAGACAAGGTGGCTGGGACCATATGAAATCAAATAAGTTCATGATAATGGAACTGTCACTTTAGTTACCATCGATGAGTCTGGTTCTCCTTTTCTGGTAAATAGACATCGGCTATGACTCTACCATCATCTTCTTTCAAAAGAATCCTTTTGCCAGGAAGTAAGTAAGGACCCTACTATTCATATTTTAGCTGGTTGCGAAGGTAACCTAGTAGCTTCAACTTCATAAAATGATATTTACCAGCACTGTACATATTGTATACAACTTTCTTTATGGATTTGATTGAGTTTTTAGTTTTTTTTTTCTTTCTAGGGAAGTCACTTGAGAAAATAAGAACTAGAAGAGATGATTGTAATGAATA
This sequence comes from Picea engelmannii, assembly GCA_009831015.1. Taxonomy (NCBI): domain Eukaryota; kingdom Viridiplantae; phylum Streptophyta; class Pinopsida; order Pinales; family Pinaceae; genus Picea; species Picea engelmannii. The sequence continues at coordinate 5,643 of ML834099.1, read as the reverse complement.
TTGATATTTACCAGCACTGTACATATTGTATACAACTTTCTTTATGGATTTGATTGAGTTTTTATTTTGTTTTTTATTTCTAGGGGAGTCACTTTAGAAAATAAGAACTAGAAGAGATGATTGTAATGAATATAATTATCACTCTTTTATGTTCCTTAGTCTTGTCTCGCTTTGAAAAACCTATTGAATATAAACTCTGTTTTAATAGAAGATGAATATGTCATGTTCCATAGCAAAAAATCGGGTGATTGTAATAACAAACCATTCAATACTTCGATTATTGAATAAACCTGCCCATAAAAATTAAATGAATTTAGTTGATGACTAATCAATCCTAGATTTGATAAAACAAAATGTCTGTGATTGTTGTTCCTTTTGTGTACAGTTGTCGTCCATTTGAACGAAACAATTGTCGTTCCCTTCAGGCGATTGTTGTTCCCTTTGTGTATGGTTGTCATTCATTTGAAATTAACGACTTTCGTCCCCTTTGTTACAACCATTGTTCCCTTTATCATGATTCTTTTTCGATAGCATTGTTCATTCGAAAGGAACAGTTGTTGTTCCTTCTATGGTTTTTCCTTATTGATGTTCCTTTCTCCCCAAAAGGCATGATTATTTTCTCATAAACAAGCATGCCATTATTACGTTAGCCACTCCTTTGGGTATGACCTTCACTAATTAATTTTCATCAGCACCACTTCTAATGAACATAAGTAACGATTTGTCATTTTTGTGTGGACTATATAGCATACCTTATTGAATTATTTTTGGATTAATTTCTCTGAATTATATTAAAAATTGTTCATAATCCATTTTACCACCATAATCTATTTCTTTCCACGATATAACGATATATATACATATACTTGAATGATAATTTTCCTTCATATCATAATGAGTCTAAATCAGATTTTACGTGGCATTCTTACACTTCTTACGCCATCCCTCACTCTTAAGGAGTAGACGAGCCTCCCTTAATAGAGCCTTAAAACAAAAAACAAAAAAGATGGAAACAAAAATTAAAATATAATTAATAAACTTATCCCACAAAGGATAGGGGGTCTCATCACGATCCAACCACCAAGATCATAAGATAATAACATAAGTGGCATTCCCACTATGGATACCACACTAGGGCAATGGCCTTTGGTAGTTTTTCATCAAAGGACGAGAGGTCTCACCACGAGCCGACTTGTTCACTTAGGTTACGATCTAGTGAGTGGAATTATCTTTATCTGGCTACCAAACCAGGATAGTGGTATTTTTGGGAAAATATGATTCAAACTATTTATTGAGGATACGGGCTCATCTATGGGTTAAAATGCAACCTTGTCGAGGCTATGGACGCTTGGTGGCAGCAGTGGCTCTGCCTTTGGTATGCAATTTTACCTGAAATACGCCAAGTTTTTGTGTGTTCCTAGACTTCCTTTGCTAACAACGAGGCTATCATTCTGGTTATATCCAATAACAAGGGAAAGTAACAAGTCTATCACATGTGTAATATTTTTAAACATGTGAACCAATTTAAATTATTCGGGATCTTTTTCTTTAAACATTTTTTTGAACATAGGTATGTAAATTTGAATGTCCCACACAAGAGTGATTATTGTTCATGATTATTGTTAAAGTTATTTTGAAGGTTATTAATGATTGTTCTCCAACGACGGTGGCGGTGTAGAAATCACACCTCACTTGAACTACCTTCCATCATTACACTCTCACATGTCAACAATCGAGGTCAATCTTTCCATTTATGAGGGGGAGGATATTCTACACATTTATCGAGAGATCATAATGATTTCAATAAATGGAAAACTCACATTTTTATATACATTTGATGTTCTATGATATTCTCTATTGCTGGTAATATTGTCTCAAAAGTTGGTCGAACTAAGATGCAGTCAAGAACGATAGCTATCCTCATCTGTTCACAGAATACATGGGTGACCGAAGTGTATGCCAAGAGCCCACATTGTTGCAGGTAACCGACCAGGTAAGGTAAATTTTACATCGTCTGGGATGGAAAAAATATTTCAAAATATTGCAAGAATATGACACAAATATCATGCTAGCATTTTTTCAGAACTTGCAGAGAGGATTCTTTGTGATCCGAGACATACAAATTCCGGTCACTGAGGAAATTATAGCGGAGGTTACATGCCTCCCCAATTAAGGCATACAGTGGATAAGGAAGTATACATCACTCAAGGAGGCTGTGGAATATTTTGTAGAACCTGGAGAAGAACTCGATAAAAAGGGGAAGGGACTCAACCCCACAGCTCTTAGTGAGCCATGGAGGAGGCAGGAGTAGTAAAAAGGTATATCACATGTGATTGGAGGTATGATGTAGTGAGGCCACACCACCTCAAAATGTTAGCAACACTAAAACAAAGGTTAGTAGTAAATTTTCCATTTTTTCTAAATGCCATGTTACATGAAGTTGTTGCAAGAAATCAGAAGGCTAAAGATCTTCTCACTATAATTAGTCACCATGGAATAGTAAAGATGATAGTAAACAGGGCCTTGAGACAAACTCAAATAACGTTTGGTGATATAATCGAGGTTGATAGGACCCTACAAATCAAACAACCCAAAATTCACCAAGAAACCCCCTCACAGAGAATTGAGACAACTCATGAAGAAGGAGGTAGTGCCCAAATTGAAACTCCACTACCCCAGCCAGAAATTGAAGCAAACCCCATCCAACTAGAAGAAACCCAAACCAAACAGGAAGAAACATTAAGGAAGAGGATAAAAATAACAATTGTTGTCCCTGAGACCTCTACTGTGAAAATAAGAAGGGGAAAAAAGACAATTCAATCTGAAAACATTTAGGAATCTATGCAGATAGAACAACCCTCAGAAGACACTCAAGAAAATGCAAAGACAAAACATCCATCACTTGAAAACCTTACAGAACATTTTTTCAAAATTTATGAGGTAGAAATGGTTCAAGTACTGGGGAATTTAGGGACATCAGTTATCAAAGACAGATGCAGGTCTGAAGAACACCAAGAATCAACTTCTTCTTCAAACCCTGCCTTGGACCTACCTAACATAGAGATTAAAGTCCCCAAATATACAAAACAGTTAGAACCTCACATTTAGGTAAACAATCATGTAGAACATACAAATCACACAGACAAAATAGGGAAACAGTCACTAGCTGATCAAGGTGGGGAAGACCTTGACATTCCCCATAAATAGAAAATAAAAGGCAAAGGCCACAATAAAATCAGGAAATTGAAAAAGTAAAACAGGATATTGAGAAAAAGGGTTAAAAAAATAAAAGTACTGAAACAAAAAGTTGGTAGACTCAAAGAAATAATTAGAGAATTAAGAAAATAATTGGAGCAAGCTGACAAGGCCTATGAGAGGAAGAAATCCAAAATTCATAGAACACAGGGAAGGAACCCACTTCCTAGGAGGATATTTCATACCATTTGTGTTGCAACAAAGACAAAATTGTCTTCTCCATTGGAAACAATAGATATAGAGACTCAAACAGAGATTCTAGCAGTAGAAGAAACAACTGTCCAAACTGAGGGAGTGCTTCCTATAGATTTTCCTTCTCCCTTGGAGACAATTGATGCAGAGGCCCAAACAGATGCCCCAACAAAAAAAGAGACAACTTCTCAGACTGAGGAATCATTTTATTCTCCTGAACAGAGTGTTGTCATTAACATGTTAGAGGCAGAGCTGGTGCAAACCCAATAGACCCTGAGTCAATGCAAGAGTGAGATGGTAACCATGGAAGAGCATCAAAAAGTTGTCAAGAAACTTAAATCCATGTCAGCAACAGAGAACGATACTTTTGTTGAGCTCAGCAGAGCTCAAGGAAAGGTAAATAAAGTACAGGGCCAGTTAGATAAATCTTTGGAGCAAATCAAAGAAATTTTCTTTGTTTATTCTGATATAGTATATTGTGGGGCTCTTGCCACTAATTACACCTTGTTTTTATTAGAACATTATTTGTTTCTAAGGATAAAAACTATTAGAGAAGGAAAACCTTTTGAGTTCACCATTTTTTTTGAGTTTGTTTCATGCTTTATAGAACAAGAAGGAGTGGAATACTTTATGTGTGAGATATACCTTCACAACTTCATCTTGGGAGAAAATAGAAAAGAGAACCCTAATCCTTTCATTGGGGACATACAATTTCAAGCATTTTTATCTTTTACCAAGAACCAAAGTAGGTGGGATAAAGAACACAAGGTTTTCATGGAAAGGACGACTGGGTTGGACCTTTGGATCAGAGGGGAACCTCCTAAATCCTTTGCAGCCATTATGCAACACAAAACATTCATGAAAAGGGAGAAGGTTATAGAATCTTTATCTCCTATCCACCGACAGGTTGTACGTTCAGGAATACAATATTTTAGGGAGCTTAAAGAAGAATATATTGTTGCTTCAAAAATAAGATGGGATGCCTCCCCAAATGAAGTCAATAATAGGGAACCCTTTTGTTTCAAAACTTTCATGCAACTACCTTTAGGTTGGAGAGGTATGCCAAGATGATCCTGGATGAAGGGTTTGCCTGGATTGGGTGTAGATATAGTCCTCCTATTATTTGGTATCCTTCAGAGGGTTACAAGAGTAATTATGAAATTCGTAAGAAGGAGGAACAAGTTTCTTTTGAAGATCTAAAAAGTAAGAATGTGTTCAGAAGACCTGGAGAACAAACCTCTCCTCCCTTCAACATCACTACTTTACATGTAAAAACAATTCTTGCATGAGGGCATGAAAGAAGGTAAGTTGGGGGGTATGTTGAGTTGAGAAAAAGGTACAAATATCCTCCTTATCGCCATGGTTTATGATAAAATCTTGATTGACTTTTCCATTAATTAGAAATAATTAGGAAATAAAATGATTAAAATGTCTTCTAGAAATGTTATTAAGTGATATTAGATCATTTCTGAATTTTGGTTTGAATTGTTTGATTTTATTGCATAAATGGACAATTATGGTTAAACTCAAGATATCTAAGAAGATTATGAAGATACATAGACTATTGGAGATCAAAGAAATCAGGTGCAAAGTAGTTTTGAGGAAGATTGATTCTCTATTTTGTAATATTTATAAATAGTAAAAGCAATCCCGAGGATCTATCGATCCTCATGATAGCTTAATTTATCCATATTATTATAATATATAGAGGGTAATGAACCATAGACACTATCCAACAAAATTTATCCAATCATTCGGATCTCTGAATTACTCTGTACAAGCAGTCTATTGTAAATGTTTTACCAGTTATGAAGCTAATGGAATCCTTGAGCATTTTTACCATTTTTATATACTAAGTTTCTAGTAGCAGTACTTTTGAAGACCGTGGGCCCAGCCGGAAGGATTTACTTTCTCAATCAGTAATCGTATAAATTTGATTTCAGTCATGTGATTTAAATCTCTTTGCAACAATTAAGATAAATGTGTGAGTGTGTTGATGATTTTATAAATTTGTTATGCTATTTTACAAAGGATAGATGTTTCATTAGGTTATCGATTATTGTTCCATTTCCCATTTCCGTTAGTATATTTGTTTGAAAGTTCCTCTCATTTTTTCATACAATGTTCCTATATTAAATTTACATTAGTTGTTCCTTTTGCTTAATTTCACAATTGTTGTTCCTTTTGCTTAAATCT